>JAIPRM010011184.1:0-13111 GCA_025469315.1 Stegophylla sp. TES_Ste_2020
AAATTTTTTTTTTCTTATATTATTAATTTCCTTTGTTCAGAATCGTTTTACTGAAGAAATGATTTATCGTTTCTTTAAAATTTAATACGCCCGTCAAGAGAATACCACCCGTCGTGCGAAGTACACCAATCGTGCGAAGTATGTCCGGCTTTTTAATTATAATAATATTTGAAGTATTTTATTGTACTGTAGGTAAGTGCGTTTCCACGAATAAATTTTTTTTAAATATTTTTCTTATATAATACAAATAGAAATATAAAAAAAAAAATGTTTAAGTCAATTTTGAAAATGCCACTACTGCTAAAGTGCCGCTCTAGGCAGGTGTCTAGCTCGCCTATACCTTGAGCCAGCCCTACACAGATTATAGACGGTGGTGAACTTCTTAATTTGCAGAAATCACAATCTGACCTCAATTCAGTGTATGAGGAATTAAGTTGGAGTACAACTCCTTTTACTAGATTTATTATCTTAGATAATTTTTTCGGCATGTGAAAGAAAACAAGAAAGTTTTAGGGAATACATATTTGTTTGGAGTACAACAGCATCATCACGAACAACAAAAGTCATTGGTATGCAGTTAAAAACAATAATTTCTTGTAAAGACTTTTTTCCCCATCAGGAATAACACTGATCTGAGTTATTATTTAATTGATTCATTTAAACTTTTGCTAGTATCCGTGCTAAAGTGATGATAATGTGTGAAAAAAAAATATATATATCGAGCGAAGAAATGTATTTTTTGTTTATTCTATAATAAAGTTATCACTATAGACCGGATTTTGCATGAAATGCATGTTGCTATTTTCAACATCATATAAATTCAGTCAATGTGTGTCCACAAATCATTACTCGTTTGATTAAATATCAAAATTTTATACTGCGCATTTTTGCATATTCTGACGTTAGTGCGTGTTCTGCATATTTTTACAAAAAACCGTACAAATATACACCTAACGATCCAAAAAAGTGTTGAGCAAAAAATTGTTTTTCCAATTAACATACAACATCAAATTTTTTATACTTTTTTTCCTATTTATATCATCAATGTATCTACTATTTAATTTAAATAAAATATTTTTTACAATGTTTCAATGATTAAAAATTAAATTACAATTTAACAAATTACATTTTTGTATTGCATATTTGCTATATTATACATCTTACCTTTTATTTATGAAAGTTTAAACAAAATTGATAAATAATTATCACTGAAAAATTAAAATCAAATAGAGAATGTAATAAAAATTGAAATTTTATTTTGCATGTTTTGCATGTTTTTGCATTTTTTTCTTGCATATTTTGACTTTTTAGTACATGTTTGAATGCATATTTTACAATTTAAAATGCAAACAAATCCCATCTTTAGTTATCACGATTGTCGCGTAAAATGTAAGACGTACTAAAGTAAACGAATGCATGAAGAAAACGTATACCTAACCTAACCTAACCCTCGAATATTTTTAGCAATATATCACTGTTTGCATCTATTCACAGGCCTGATGACAGTGGAATAGGTGTATTCCTAGATTCTTCAAGGGGCTCTGATGAATTTTTAATCAACTAACGTCTTAAATTTACCATGTAAAACACAATTTCAATTGATTACTAAAATTATTTGTATAGAAATAGAAGTTCCGGTTTTTTGGTGTGAGTATAAAAAATATTGGAGAGGAAGAAATAAAACGGCACTCGGAGAAAAAAAATTTTATATTATTTTCGTCTAACGGTGCCTGAACTACTTGAATGATTTCTAAGAGAACACATTATCATTGATAATATCGTCAGCATATGTATATATATATATATATATATATATATTTGTATGTGTGTGTGTGTGTGTGTGTGAGACACTACTATATGTATAGTGTATATATATATATATATATATATATATATACACTTTTTCCTTTGGATATATTAGTCCTAAAGTTTCAACCAGCTACTTTTTGAAACCGGATTTGCCTCTATTTGGTACTTTAAAGAAGTCATTTTTTGAATTTCTCATCTCTTCATTTTTTTTTTTTTTTTGAAAAACTACGCAAAATTTGACAAAAAGTAACTCGGAAACAATAATTTTTTTTTATAAACTTTATAAAAATTTAAGCATAGATAGACAACAAATACAAGAAACATACAGACGCAAGAAAATTTTGATGATGAAAAAAAAAAATTTTAACATTTTTCTAACACTTCTTTTTCTCATTATTTTTCCGCCTTCAATATTTATTTGATAAAAAAAAAAGTAAAGTAAAATATTAACAAGAAAGCTGGACATACTTCGCACCATGGATATTCTTCACTCTTCGAGTCAGATGTTCTTGGTGGATGTGTTGAAAATGATGACTATTATTTTCTCCGTATTATTAACTTTCTTCGTTCAATATCGTAAAAATAATGATTTTTCATTTCTTTAAAATTCTACACACCCACCAAGAGTATCTGACCTGAGGAGCGAAGAATATCCACGGTGCGAAGTATGTAAGGCTTTTTTTTTTATATTAAATAAAAATGAATTGGAACCATCGATTTTACAATGATTCAATTAATTCAATAAAAAATAATAATTTAACAAAAAAAAAACCTAAATTCCAAAAAAATAGAAGAATAAAAGTTGTAGTGTAATCAATCATAGTATAATCATTTTTTTATTATTTATTAATAATTATTTATGTTATATTATTATTTAATAAAAATTATTTAATAATTTTTATTATTATTTATTATGGAAATATGAAGAACACCCGACTACAACTTTAATTCTGATTTTTTAATTTTTACTAAGTAATTTTTTCGGGAATCGCGATTTTTTTTTAATTATTATTTTCAAATAACTTGTTATTATAGAATTTTTAATTTTAACTATGTGAATTTTTTATGATAATAAATCCTACAACTATTAAACATAGCTAACTACACTCATTATATGTGTGTAATTTTAAAATTACACACATAATTTTATATTTAAGAGTATTCATTGGTGATCAAAATAGTGTACTGGCCGAAAACAAATACGTATTACAGAGTGGCCGAAAAGTTTTCATTTTGGTCGAAAACGGTTCCGCCCGAAAATTCAGAGGTCATTTTAGATTTTGTCTTATCAAAATATTTGTTTAAGAGGTAAGTAGAAAAACATACGTACTCACATTTTTGTGAAATAAGATATGAAGGTGGGTTTTTTTTGCCTCAAAAATGTTCATGCCTTGTAAAACAGTTTCCGCTGTTATAAAGATGACAATTCAAGCTGGTTGATTTATTTTTTAGTCTTTTTTTTTGGGGGGGGAGGGAGAGTACTTATTTGGTAAGAGATAGTTTTTAATAGCCTATAAAACTCGAAAGATCC
Organism: Stegophylla sp. TES_Ste_2020; assembly: GCA_025469315.1. Taxonomy (NCBI): domain Eukaryota; kingdom Metazoa; phylum Arthropoda; class Insecta; order Hemiptera; family Aphididae; genus Stegophylla; species Stegophylla sp. TES_Ste_2020. The sequence goes on from JAIPRM010011184.1 coordinate 3,341, forward strand.
TAACGAATCTAAAGATACCTCATTTGTTAAAATCGATTCATTAGTTTCAACGGTAGCTGGAAACAAACATTACATACGTACATACATACATACAGTGCCACAGTGGCGTATTTACGGGGGTGGTCCAAGGGTACTGGACCCCCCCCCCAGAGCTAAAAAATTTAAATTAAGCAAATAACGGTAATGAATTAAGTAACGATAAGTATAAAAGGTATATTATGCTTCAAAAGGCCGGCAAGGAACAGGGATCCAAATTGAAAAACAAATTCTTTGTAAATTGTAAACCCATTGACGCAATTAGGATGAAAATTTAGGGGGGAGGCTATAGTGTTTATTTGATTGACTTAGAATCCCAAAGAACATTAAACTTATGTAATATCTGGGTCTTTGAGAGTTTTTTCTTTTTTTTTTTTGGGGGGGGGCTTAGGCTCTGAAATCACCTTAATTGGGCCTACTAGACTCCTTTTAATTTACGATCTTGATTATACATACAGTAAATGTTTTGGTTTTGTAACTAAATTTTGGAATAATTTGAAAATACGCCACTGCATACATACATACGTCATATTTTATTCTAAACACATTAAGTAGGTACTCTCCTTTTCCACATTTTGGTAATAAAAATCATGTTTGTTTAAAATTATCTCCTCTCTGTAACTACTGTGACTGCCAAACAACTAGGTAATTAATTTTGTTGTCTATCGCTCAGTTGAAAACCTTATCCCCCACCCTCGATAGTGCCGCCCCCCCCCCGAACACGACCATTTCTTTTTACAGCCCTTCCCATTCAAAGCTCCTCAAAAAATAGCATAATATGTAGTAAATAAAGAATAATAATATATAACACTGCAGTAAATTCTGACAACAAATGACTGACCCTCGATAATACGGAAATTTAAAAAACTACACCTTATACCAGTTAAGTGTGGCATCGCTTTTTGTAAATATTCGTAGACACTACATTAGAATGACCATATTTAAAAGAAAGCCGAATATACTCCACACCATTGGTGTTCTTCAATCATCGGGTGGGATATTCTTGTTGGGTGTATTGAATTTAAAAAAAACAATAAATCATTTCTTCAATAAAACAATTCTAAGCGGAGCTTCAGATAATGTACAATTATATAATAGTCGGTTAGATATGTTTAACAAGTAACTACTGTTAGCATAAGCGTAGGTAAGGGGGAGGTTTTGGGGGTTCAAACCCCTCCCATTGTAAACTCCTAAAGGAAAAACATTTACGCTTTTCACGAGAAAAAATTTACAAATATATTATGAAACATCAATAATAGACGTCTTCGCTAACAAAAAAATACTTTTAATTCTAATAAAATTATATTATTAAATCAATTGTAAATATATAAATGGATATTTAATACTAAGAAATTGTTTGAATTTTTCCTTGCCTCAAATTTAAAATATAATACATATATGTTAACAACAACTTTTGTGTTTTATCGAGTTCTACATGCATTTTAATTTGTATTAGAAAAAAAAAAATAAACATACTTTGCACCACAGGTATTTTTCGCTTTTTGGTTAGGATTTTCAAAATTTTTTTAGGATAAGTAGAAGTATATGCGAGAGTGTGTTAAATTTTAAGTTAATAATATCAAAAATAAAAAATTATATTAGATAAGACCTAAAAAAAAACATAGTGTAATTCCAAAATAGAATATTTACACCAAAAAGGATCAGATTTTTTTTGAAAAAATGGTCCTTTGTATTATACTATTTTTGATAATGGGTGAAAATTTCGAGTTTCTAGAACTATTAGTTTTAGCAGAGTCGAGTTGTAACGTTAAGTACTTAAATATTATGTGTTTGTCTGGTAATTAATTTCTTTACAAAAATAGTAAAAGCAATAATAATCTATTTTCATAACGTCAAATCATCAACCGTCCATTAATTATTATTTGGGTATTGTTATCGGAAAACATGAAAAAAAATCTCTCGACTTGTTGTGCAACGTGGGGACATTGCGGTTTGATAATCGTTAATTGTACATTTGCATATCAGTGAAAATCAAGTTTGGAAAAAATATATTAATTATTTTTTAAACTAAACAATAACGAATTAAGTGCTATGAGCTGCTGTGGACGGCGCGCGATAACATACAAGTAGTAGGCAATAAATTTTATCAACGCACTGACGAGATGAACAAACAAATACTGGAAATTGTTTGGATTTCCAGCTATTTGTAGGTCTTAAATTTATTTTCAATAATACTGTGTAATAAACAAGACAATTTTTCTCAAACGTCGAGTAATCATCAGCCAACACTATTATTTAATAATAGATTAACCAATGTTCAGGGTTGGACTAGGCTACCGGGCCACTGATATTGTGGTTGAATAAGGCCACTTAGCTTTTTTTTTTATTATTATTAATACATATCATCATTTATTCATACTTTTCTGAAAACAAAAATGTATTAAAACTGAAATATGGTGGATAATATGTATACGCCGCACGTCCAGTGGCGCAACCAGGATTCAATTTCGGAGGGGGTTATACATAATATAGATTTATATTTAGTCAGTAGCATCATTTAGATAGGGGAGGGTGAACATTTGTCTATAATTGTCAGTTTAATGTTAAATAGGTTTAATAATTATTATAAAAATAATTTTTGTCCATTTAAATTATTCTTGTGAATAATTTAATTTACTTAGATACTTAGATTTTTGAAGCTCTCATTCAGCATTAACATGTATAAGTAAGCCAGTACACAATTTTCTACACTAATAAATTACACACATTTTACGGAATAATATGAAAAAAAAAACTTTCCATTTCGAATTAACAGTTTAAATTTTACATTAATTTAAATTTTACATGCTTATAAAAATGTATTAATTGACCTATCTTCTAAGTAAATTTTTTTACTGTAGAAAAATACAAGAAGAATGTTTTCGTAAAATAAAGTAAAGAGTGTAATTTAAATAAAATATTTTATGTGGTTTTGATAAAAAAAATTCCAAATATATATAAAGCAATATTTGAAATTTTTTTGGTCCATAAGACATACGTACGAGTGCCAAGTTGGGTTAAGTTCTGCTCATAATATGAAGAATTTATAATTTTATTAGAAAAAAACTTTAAAAAAGCACAATATATTACAAAAATTCTATGTTTATCCTAAAAGTGGTCAAACTTTTTTAAAATGACTTACAGTGTTTATTAAACTATTGTTGATGATCGGAGAAAAATTCAAGATTCCTTAATCAATTTCATTCGTTAATTGAATGTATGTTACTTACGATATATCAGATATATGTCACTCATATGTTTTATCTTACCTGTTCGGTAGTACATCATTGTTATTGGAAAACTATTGAGAATTTCGAAAAATTACCTATTTGGAGTACCATTCAGAGTAAATTTATGATCTTTCAAGTTGTAAAATGAAACTTTTAGCTTACTATACCTATACAAAAATGTGTTCGTAGAGAAAAAGAAGGAATAAACATCATTATAAAAGAACTTCTACTCGTGAGATATGAAAAAAAAAACTGTTTCTATATAAATTACATTGATACAACAATTGTAGTAGCTGTAATTTTTTATGAATATAAATCAAAATAGATAAAAACTTTTATTGAGATATTCAAATAATTCATATGGAAATAAAAATATTTATAGTTATAAAATACATGTAGTTGTACTTTAAGTCTTAAATACTTGAACTTGGCCTTTAAAAAAATTTCGGAGGGGATTACAACCCCCAAACCCCTCCCCTGGTTGCACCACTGCGTATGTCATATACGTGCCTAAAAAATTAAAGCATAGGAATTAGTGAAAACGGTGGATCCAGAAACGGGGGTTCCTCGATTACAGATTTAAATTAAAATAGGTAATCTTAACTTGAACTTGGTACGTGGGTACTTAAAATCTTCGATTCTGATAAGAATTGCATAACTTATTCAATGTGATTACACAATTTTGTGATTATTATTTTTACAAAATCCAAAAACAAATATAACAAGCAAAGCGTTTGTAGGCATCTAATTATTCGATATAATTATCGAATTTTACATTAATGAATAATGATCGAATTCACTGTTTTGTACTGCTATTAACACAGTATTTATCTCTACAACATTGGAATCCTGATTTGGATTTATTATCGATGTTTCAGGATTTTTATCGTCCGAATATTATTACAAGTGTGTCATTGACCATTGACCCCATAACAATAAAATATTTTAAGCCACAAACTACTCTGTAATTATGAGATTTAATTTATTATTCGTATCATATGATTGATAAGTACCTCTAAACATAATGTTTAGGTACTAATCTTTATTATATTTTTATATTTTTTTACGAAATCTAATAATACTTATCATTTAAAAAATATTTAGCAATAATAGATAATATATTACAGATTCTGAGTATAGCGAAGAAGCTTATGATGTTACAATGATGTTCTTTTTTGTTTTATTCGTAAACATATTTTCGAGACAAGAAATACTTGTCGTAAGTTTCACCAGTACCCTAAAAGATCGTGAATTAAGATGGTACGATGGCTTTTTTTCCAAAATTCTCAATAGTTTTTTCAAATTTTGGAAAAACTTAACCAAAATTTGACTAAAAATAAACGTTTCATATCAAAATTCACATCTACCGATAAATTTGATTTTCAGATAACAAAAATTTTACCTTAGAAATTATGAAGTTTTAACGAGATCACTCGAAATTATTTTCCCCAGACCAACTTATAGAGGTAGTCCAACACTGTCCATGTTCATTTCATTATTAGTGAAAATAATTTTGTATAATATTATATTACGTAATAATAAGGAAAATGCATGCCAATAATCGGATTATCCGTCATGATTTTAATCTTTTCACAATTTTTTTCGCAGTTTTGAAATATACAACCTGAATTCTACATCAATACGAAACTTTAAATACTAAACTTGAATAGTTATTACCATTAGTTTGGGTGTCATGTAGAGATTAATTTTATGAAAATTACATGTACAGTAATGAATGTGTCAAAAAGTTGTTCTTCGATGGGATAGGGGTAGGTCCATCTATCAAAATTCAGGGGAGGGACAACAATCATTTTTTTTTTTAATTACATATAATTATATTTTCATAAATTCATAAATATTTAAACTTAAATTCTAAATTCATCTCATTTCAAGCAATATTTTCGAAAATACTGGTTGTAAATTGAAATCTAGAATTTTATTTCTATATTTGAAGCCATTGAGCCAGGCATTGTTGATCTCAGCCATATTTTGACATTGTATTCCATATTTTAACGTTCGAAAATATAGGAACATTTGACAAATAAAGGGTTGTCATATATTTTGATATATACTATAAAGTATGTATATAATATCATGTATACTGTATATAAAATGATGTATATATGTGACCACAAATGGCACTTGAAATTTTATACACAAGTAGTCCGAAATGTTTTGACCGCAAATGACACGAAAAAGATTTTGACTTTGTAAACGTCCCACAATCTACTAAAACCTGTCAATGGTGTAAGTTGTAGGTGGATTTGTCATATAAATAATTATAATACACTTTTTAATAAATGGGAATAACTTAGTTCTCGAGAAAATAATAATAAGAAAAGTAAGAAATATTATGTTCTGTTTTATGTAAGCATTGTCTGAAATATGTTAAAAATCATAATAAGCTTTTTATTCTTTAATAATGTTATCAATTTTATACAATACCAGTAAGTTTTCTAGATTTTAAATGAAGAATTGAAATTACGCTGTGTCATTTGTAAAACATTTGACAGATGTAAATTGCTTATTTGAAATTAAATTTCTACGATTTTAACCAAGTTGTTCATTATTTGTTATGTTACGATCGATATGGTACGAAAGAACAATAGGTGGCGCATAAAAATAAGTATTTGTAATATTTTCGAATTAAAAACTTGAAATTTTGACTTTTCAACACAACACTTTGACCTCATTACTTGTAATTTCGACTTTCTAATTTGAAATGTTAATATCATAACTCGAAATTTCGACAAAAAAACTAAAAATTTTAACTATATATAACATTTTTAATTTGAGATTTTGCATTGTTGACTTTGTTATTCGAATAATGGTATTATCCAGATGATGACTATATGAATAATAAGATTATCAATTGACAAACTAGAAATTTTCAAATCGCCAAGTTGAAAATTTGGCATCGTGAAGTCGAAATTTGAAGACAGATTCAAATTTATTACAATTTGTTTTTACATGGCACGACTACACTTCCTTATAGTTTGATTGATGTTTCATTATAATAGATAAAATTATCAAATTAAAAATTACACGACTTACTCCAACGACATAGCGTAAACTTAAGCCTTTAGGTGGAAATCAGATTTGCCGCTTATTTTTAAGAAAAAATGTTCTATGTTTTTTTTTTTTTTTTTACACTCTACTTTAATTTTTAATGCATTTTATTTAATTTTTTCTCTCTTTTTGAAGACCCGTTTATTTATTTATTTTTTTTTAACTCGCTGCTTTTCAAATTAGAATAAAAAGAAAATAACTATTTGTTACCACCCGCGGTTGTAAACAAGTACTAAGGAAACAACCTTTTTTTACCACCCGGGGCGGTCCACACCTCCCGCGCTACGCCACTGATATGCTGTATTAATGTTGTAATCCTGACACATGATTTTGAAAATGATGCGGTTTACCGCTTTTATGTTGTTATTATGTAAAAATAATTAAATTTTATCTCTGGTTATAAGATCAAAATACCAAACCAGACTGAATGGTGGACACTGGCCGTTATCTGACGACTGATGGATGGGATTTTAAACTATTAAAGTCATAATAAAAATCTAACAGTCTTTTGTAAAGTTAAAAACAATAACAACACTAAAAAAATAATAAAATATTTTTGGCATCTAATTTAATTTTTAAATGAATTCAGTGCATAACAATTTAACAGTATTTAAAAAACAGTAAAAATCTAACAGCCTTTTGACCTTATTTTGATAAAATTATCATACAATAAATAATTTTTTTTTAAATTAACATAAAAATTTTCAGAAAATTTCATTGAAAAAAAAAATTTTCAAAATGAAAATATTCAAGATAACATCACTAGGTACACCCATAAACGTACGCACAAGGGTGCCAGGTGTACCATCACACACCTCGGCCTGCGGCCAGTTGCAAACCACAACCCGTGGACCGTAGGTTTTTACTCGACCTTCATTCATTCTGGAGCTTTGTTTAATATGTTTGAGTTACAAAATATGCTACCACATAACTCCTGACTACTGATATATGAAAATATATAGGTACGCAATATTGAGTTAACAAAAAAAGTTGTTAGTTAGTTAACAAAATCAGTTGATTTCAAAAGCGTGATTGAAGAATTTAAAGCATTGATCTCTTTTAAAAGAATATTAGTATTATAATAGGCTTTATGTTAAATATTAAAAATAATAAACAGTGACGAGTATTTTAGTTTAATTTTAGCATAAGTATTAGATATTTATTTTATGTTATTTATTTCTATTTTCAATTTTTAGTTTTATATTTAATATTTCAAAATATTTGCTCGGTTATAAAACTTTATCAGAAATAAAAATCTTGTTGTGAAACACAAGTAGTTTAATACTAGTAGTACCTATATGATTTTTTATGAATTTACCAATATTTTATAATAATTTGCATTTTAGATTCTAAACGAATAGATTTTACTAGTGTTTTTACAATGATGTTTATTTTTTTTTTCTGTATACACTTTTTCGTATAGATTTACTTGTCCAAAAGTTTCGATCAGTAAATTTTTAAAAAATTTGATTTGCCTCTAGTTGGTACTTTAGAGAGGTCATTTTTTGGATTTCACAATCCTTCAATTTTTTTTTTTTTTTTTTGAAAAAATTACACGGAAACCATAATTTTTGACCCGAACTTTATAAAAAATTAAACATAGACAATAATATAAAATAATATAAAAAAGATTTTGGCGCAAGAAAATTTTGAAAATGTGAAAAAAAAAATTTGAACATTTTTCTATTTTTTTCCTTTATTTATTTTAGTTAAAAAAAAAAAAAAGTAAAGTAATTTAAAGTGAAGTAAAGTAAAGTAAAGTAAAGTAAAGTAAAGTATAGACAAGAAAACCGGACATACTCGCACCACGGATATCATTCGTTCTTCAGGTAAAATACTCTTGGTGGGTTTGTTGAAAATGACAACTATTATATTGTTCTTTATATTATTAACATCTTTCGTTCAGAATCATCTTATTGAAAAAATTTTGATTGATTTATCGTTTCTTTAAAATTCTACTAACGCTCCAAGAGCATCTGACCCGAAGAGCGAAGAATATCCGTGGTGCGAGTATGTCCGGTTTTCTTGTCTATACTTAAATTTACTTTTTTTTCTTGGGGGTGGGGGGAAGGGGTTATAAAGCCCATTCTAAGGAAAAGCGACTCATTTTCTTCATGGCACACCCCACACCAAATGTTTGCGCAAGCCTATGATAGGTACACCGTATAGGCTATTCCTAATTCTCTAATAACATTTATGAATTATTCAGTGGCGTAGATACGATTTTTTTCTGGGAGAGATTTTTAAAAATTCAGAACTAATAATTGTTTTCAATATTTATATTCATAAATTAAAATATTTATTAAAAAAAAAACAAAATCATCTCAACGTTTTTTATTTTTAACCAACATATTTAAAGTTGTCAAAAGAATTAGATTGAACTTTCCGAAAATGCAGGAAAAAAAAATTACAATAAATTCTAATTTTTAAATAAAATTTTCCTTTTTTTCGAAAAATGAAGAAAACCTAATGTAAAACGGAAAATTACGATTCTTTAGTACTGTCTTATTGTATAAAAACATAAAAAGCCAGTATTCTTCACTCCTCGGGCGGAATACTTAGTGGTTATGTTGTACTTTAAAGAAACAAAAAAAATCGTTTCTTCAATAAAACGACTCTGAGTGGAGCTTCAGTTAATTACAGACAAAAATAATTGTCAATTTTATATTGAGTAGGTATGTTTAACAGTTGTAACATATTTGCATTCAATCCGAATTCTGTCTATGATAAGGTATTGTATTGATACTTTCATGATTTAAGCAATATAACTTTTGGAATAGGTGACCAAATAATCTGTATTGACTATTGTTGATAATGGGTAAAAATTTCAAGATTCTTGTCCAATTAGTTTTGGAGTTTAGGGAAATTAATTAAATCGATTTTATGAAAAACTCGTATTACCGGATATTTTGCAGTTTCACAAAATGTTTCAATAGTTTATTATTATTTTTTTTTTTTTTTATTAAAGTATTGAAAACAGAAAATTATGAATAATGATTTCTTTAGAGTATCGCTTGCGTGATTTATGGTCTAAAAAAATTATTGTATGAAACTTTAAGACAAATATTTTAATACGAAAAAGTGTTTCACAAAAATAAAAAAGCCGGACATACTTCGCACGATGGATGCACTTAGCTCGTCGGGGAGTTAAAGAAACGATAAATCATTTCTTCAATAAAATGATTCTAAACGAAGAAAGTTAATAATATGAAAAAAAAATGTTAGAAAAATGTCTAAAATTTTTTTTACATTTTCAAAATTACTTGTGCCAAAATCTTTCTTATATTATTTTCTATCTATGTTTAAATTTTCATACAGTTCGGATCAAAAAATAATAGTTTCCGAGTCGTTTTTGTCAAATTTTGGGTAGTTTTTTCCAAAAAAAAAAAAAATTGAAGAATTGAGAAATTCAAAAAATGACCTCTCTAAAGTACAA
>JAIPRM010011185.1:0-13109 GCA_025469315.1 Stegophylla sp. TES_Ste_2020
TTTCTTATATTATTAACTTCCTTCGTTCAGAATCGTTTTACTGAAGAAATGATTTATCGTTTCTTTAAAATTTAATACGCCCGTCAAGAGAATACCACCCGTCGTGCGAAGTATGTCCGCTTTTTAAACTATTTATATAATACGGAGCATGAAAAAATTATGTTTGATTTTGCGATGTCATTGTTAATTATTTTACTATAGGATAGATTTTAATATACCTATACTAATATGTGTCACTTCCACTTCCATTTCATATTTAATAAAATAATACTATGTATATATTTTATAAGTATAATGTTATAGTATAGAGTATACACAAAATAATGACTGCATTGAACTAATAAGATGTTTCTTTAAAAACGTCGAATAGAGTAATATGTAAACGACGACATTTGTGTTTTATAGGAAAGTTTATAATTTATACATTAATTGTATACCTTATAAATTATGAACAAGTATCCAATTATGCCTTTGTTATAATAAAAATATAACATTAAACACTGTTTTTAATTTTACAAAAATAATTAATAGAACCCCATACAGTAATATAAACACCTGAGAAAGATTTAGATTCCGAGCGGAGCGACGATAATAGTATTTTTACAATGATGTTGATTTTTAATTTTTTACTTTTTTTTTGTTGTTTTTATTTATTTTTAAGCGTATACGTAATTATGATGGATAATCAGAATATTGGTAAAATTTCTTTCCCTTATTATATTAAGTAGTATAATATTATACTGAACAAGATTAAAGTCAAGGAAGCCCCCTTGGAGGACAGCAAAGGACTTAATACATTCTGGATTCGAAATGGGCAAATGTTGGCGTGACCAGTGGACACAGTCTAAAATACCAAACAGCAACTTGATACCCGACCCGAATCAAAAAGTTATGGGAATGGAACTTCCTAGAAAGGAATGGTCTGTATTAAACCGCCTTCGTACTGGTCATGGCTGTTGTTTGGACATGTTGTACAAATGGCGGCTCCGAGATAGCCCAACATGTGACTGCGGTGATCATGCACAGACGATAAAGCACATCATATCGGATTGTCAACGGAGGAAATTTGGTCAGGGCATTGAGGGAATTTACGCGGTAACACCGGAGGCGGTAAAATGGATAAGGGAATTGGACATACAACTGTGAACGCCCACTATACAACAAAGCGGGCACGGTGCAATTAAATTAAATACTAGTCATTTCATGTGATTTTGTGTTATTATTTTTTTATTTTTATTTTATATTTTAATTTTATTAGTTGATGTAATGCTTATTTGGCCAACAAGCCATACGAATAAATAAAATAATCAATATTTAAATTTTCATTAACTTTGGATTTAAAAAAAAAAACAATTTCTTAGGTTTTTTATTAAATTTTGGTTAGTTTTTCCTAAATTTTGTTATAACTATTAAGAATTAGAGTAAATTGAAGAATAAATTGTGATTAAAACAGCTGCTGGTCGAAACTTTAGATTAGTATTTTCATACAAAAGTGTTTACAGAAAAAGAAGCAATTATAAAAAATAAACATCATTGAAAAAACAATAACTCCTTCGCTTCACTCAAAATTTAAAATATAATATAACTATTAACATATTACTTTTCTAACATAAAACACTTGTATATGGTATGGAACATTATATTTTTAAGCGAATTAATAATTCAATTTTTGTAGGTAAGTAACCTAACCTAACCTAACCTACTGATTATTAATTAGGACGTGCTATAATACGGTTTTTTATAATTACAGACTGTATCGACACCACTTACGGCAAATGTATCTACATCGTATTCCATCTTCACGTTTCGCGTGCCTGCCATTTTCACGTTTCGCGTGCCTGCCATTATCTCGTTAGCGTGTGCATCGTGCGAGGAGATCCTTAGATTACACTTGCGGTTTTGGGATGGGTATGGTACTTCCCCCAGCTGCTAAGAATGGTCTTATCATAACTTGAATTTTCGTCTATACCAACGGCAAAATTATTAAAAAAGTGGTAAAAGGAATTTTGTTCCTAAAGTAAAGCAATCCTGATGAGGTAGTTAAAGTAACTTGTTATCATGGCGTGGGTCAGTTCACTGAGTGTTTGGTCAACTCACTACGCCCGTCGACGCCTCCGCTTCGCTCCGCAAATCAAAAATATTCTCGGCTTGTTGTGCAACGTAGGGACATTTCGGCTTGATAATCGCCCTCCTCAAATAAAATCGGTTTTTTTGAATCTTATTGTTGCAACTTTTGGTTTTCAATGTTGGTATCACTACAATTCGATTTTTCGAATTTTTTTATCAGCCAGGGGAAGTACTATATACCGCCGTGCGGTTTTCACGCGTGCCAAGGAGTGGTAACTCCATAGGTAGAAATGGAACATTGATATCTGTATTGGTTCACGCATCAAAACCACGGACTAAGACAGAATGATGGACTGATATCGAATGTATTTTCAATGAGTACCAAATGTTTCCCCAGATAGGTACACTACATTCAGCGCCATCTATGTATATATAAACACAATAATTTTTTTCATTTGAATTTGATTTTTATTTTTTATTAACTTTGAAAATATAATAGCATTTTAAAAGTGCAAACATGAAATATTATAAACCAAATAAAATTTTTACGTGTTTTGACAACTTTTTTTCTTAGCGTTAACTTTATTTTGGTCTTTAATAGAAATAAATGAATACTGTCGAATTCGGATTGTAATATAGTAACTATTAAGTGATGATATGTGTAAGAACTTATTGAAACTTATTTAAACTTCTTGACAATGTGTTCTTCACATGGAAAATTTATAACATTATTGGTGGTATTAAAGAAATTGTCAACTGTCAGCACGGATATAGATACTCTATCTGATACTCTATATCCGTGACTCTCAGTAAAAAACCATCAGGATTATCATAATATTTTAATATTTAGAAAAATAATCATATATTATTATCATTAGATAACGCTCGACATTATGTACTTTAATTGAATCGCTGGGTGGAGAGCAGGGAAGAAACATTTGAGAATCAGACACCACTACTTACTTAGCCATCACAACGTTACCAGTCCATTCTATCTTAGTCCGTAATCAAAAGAGTACAAATGTCGCTCTAATATTGTCATGGAAAAAAACGTGTCTCATCGTTTATGTTATGAAAACCTTTCTAACCTAACAAAAATACAAAGCAAAATCGTTGCTCTTCGTGAATAGTGGTTCACGCCCTTGCCGTTATGTACGACGTTTCCTAGCCCTCTTAAACCGCGTACACACTAGAGCACGCACCGACCGAGCATGTGTGCTCATGTTGTGCGTTGTGCGTTGTGCGTTTTACAAATTAACTTAGTGAGGACGGTATGTCGAGCACGCACGAGCGTTTTTGGCGCACAGCGAACGCGAGCCGAGACGGTCGGCTCGCGTTAGTTGTGCGTCGCGATAATCACCTTGTTTACTGCTCAGTATGGACGGCAGTATCTTAGTATTGTTGCAATTGCGCACAACTGAATATCCGGAGCGCAGATTTATCGCATATAAACTTATTGTGCGTGGTAATGTCCAAACTGAGCACATACAACATGAAGGGTGAGTACACATGCTCAGTCTATTTGTGCTCTAGTGTGTACGCGGCTTTAGCCGTATTAGCATTCTTAGCCCCCTTAGCCGTATTAGCCCTCTTAGCCCTCTCGTTGTTTTTACTTTTTGCGTATTTGTATTTAAGTTTATATAATATTAAATATTATATCATGGGTCGAGCGGCATGTAAATGCTATGTGAAAAACTGTACGTTTATAGGTAAGTAAAATTGTAAAATATTTATTTTTTAAATCGATTCTTAGTATAGTACCTACCTACAGCTACTTTCCGGAACTCTTGGACCGCTAAATTTATAACTTTAAGTACTGCACACATGTATGAGGATAATGTTTATTAGATATAAATACCTACCTATATAGACAGCAGTTTACATTCGAAAATTCAATGAAGAGTCAAATAATTGATCAATTTTGCTCTTAACATTTTTTTCAATCATTATCACTATGCTTGCCTTATATATTATGTTTATTTATAATTTATTAAATTGTTTTGTCCAATGATTAATCTCGTATTTTTCTACCCATTGTAGACAGGCTTTATTTCATCAATTAAAAAAAAATAAAAATAATGTTTAGGCTTGTTTACGTACATAAGTAAATAGTCGAAAAGTCCATCAAATAACTCAGTGCAATATTGGAAATGGCCGGATAATCTTTTTGGACTCATATTCAAAACCGAGCCAAATTCGTTGTTTTAAAAACGATATTAATGCCGTCTGTTCTCATGGCAGTTTAGTTAACGATTTCTTGTCAGTTGATGGAATTTTCAATTTAGTTTGGTAGGCTTCTTAATTTTTATAATACAATTTAATATATTAAAAGAAATTTTAGAAATGTCGATGTTGCTGTTATAAATTAAAATTTGCGAATCCTTAGAATCTCGACTAGCTTTCGCGGTAGTTGCTTGCGGCCTACAGGTTGCAGGGAACCGCTGGTTTAAAGTTAGCGCATTACGCGTTGTTCCAATGGTCGTAATGGCCATCACCCAATAAATAACAGATTTATTTGATTTATTTACGCCATTTTCTCGTAACATGTTTAAATAATTTATTGGGGGCAGCAAATTTTAAGTGATGGCTCACAGTGGTTGAAAATTCGCGAAATTCGTATCGAGGCTCGAGCTGAGTGGGGTTTTCGCGTTTGGATTGTCGTTCGGAATAATTGTTTTTACAACGAGGTGATCTGTTCTTAGGGCTTAGGGATTCTGAACGTATTCCGCGCGTAGAAATCGTTAAGCCCTTCTCCGTCGAACGGTGATTATCAACTCTGACGATTCTCGCGTCGGCGCTCGTTCCGTCGTCGTCGTCGTCGTCGTCGTCGCTTTTTCAATATTATTACAGCGCGCGCGTTTACTTCGCGATTATCGCGGCTAAACCGCGCGCGAACACGACACGTGTATAATAATAATATATTAACCTGTATTTTTTTTCCACTAAGAGGTTTGTTTTTGTTTTTTTTTTTTTCCGTGCTCCGAAGCGAGCGATTAATTTTATTCCACGCGGTGGCGGAAAACCGTAAGATCCGTTGCTCTAACGCACCGCACGAGGCGCATTATAATATACGCGTTTTACTTACGATAACGATCGCTTCATTTCGCTCGCGCGCCTCGCAACAGAGTTAATACGGCGTGAAACCGTCGACTTAACGGTTTATTGCCGATAATATATGACGCGTGTTAATTAAAATGATCGCTGATAGTACACCTTTATTTGGCGTGGTGTTCGATTGCTGCCGAAATCGCAATCGGCCTCGACCGAGACACGTCGTATTATTTATCATCGTTCTTTTTAATAAAATTATTATCGAAGCTTGTAATTTCATGGATTTGTATGTTTTTTTTTTTTGCTACATAGGATTATTTTAAAAAATAAGTATAGAAATAAATATTTTGAGAAAACGGTTTTGAACAAGTTTATTCATGTTTTAAAAATAATAGCTAAATTTTAAGTTTTTGCTGAGTCCGATATTTTTTATTTTAAGATAAGGGTTCCGGATTTGGTTTGGGTTATATTTGAAAATGTAAAATTTCAGTTTCCTATATCGAATTAGATTATTATAGACTAGATACGGTGTTCTAGAAATCAAATAAAAATTATAATTACCTAATTCGCTTTACACGATCGCTGGACGTGCTTAATTATAAATGGACGTAAGGTTTTTATGGGAAATCGGTAAACCGTAACGTTACCACATTCATTTTATAATAATAAATGTGTTTTAAAATACATAATATTTTATTGTATTGTAGTAATATTTAAATATTACGCAGACGAATTCGCAGTGTGTATTGCATTGTAATAACGTGACATTACACTTTAGGAGCTTTGTCGAGGAAAAATGGAAATCAAGAATTTTTTCCCCCCTTTTATTTATTTAATATATGTACATAAATATTACACCGTTCGGTAAACAAGTTTCACTACGAAGTCGAGGTTTTTTTTTTTATTTTTACTTTTTGCACCCGTATACTCATGCCTCGCGAACTGTACGTGCATAATATAATGTATACGAATGTTCAAACCCATATGTTGATGATTTGTAAACGTTTTTAAAACGCAAAATGCGTTCTAAATCCACTCGAACTTTGTACGAGTTGAATACATAACCACATAATACATACACTAAAATCAGCCTGTCGTGTGCCCAGAGATTATGTCGTTTGTAAGTTTTCTTCGTATCAATCTCTTGTCGTTTACACAGTTGTTTAAAATAATTCGTTATGCTTAGTTACTGTATAATACACGATTTCGCAATGTTTGACGACGAAACATTATCGACACGTTTTGGGCGAACAATTTAATTCCATATTTATCATAGGTGGAAATCGGGGAGAAGTCTGGGGTGGGGATCTAGCTTCTCCAAAGTTAAAAGTTAATGTCTAGAATAACAATCATTATTAACATAATGGCGAAATAAATTGTGGAAAATTTTATCGTTTGAAAACTTTTAAATTTAAAACACACGAAAAGTATAGTTAGTGTTAAAAATAAAATAATCATACTTTTACAAACTTTACAGATGTGATTGTATTTCACTTGAGTCGAACATAAAATATGAACGCGCTGCGTTTTTCATATTCGACTTTCCGACATGAATACATTATTATTTTCAGGTTTTCAATAGTCATAACTCATAAATATTGAATTATATTTGGTTTGGTTATTTTTTCCAACCAATAATCACTGATTTTTTTTTATTATTATTATTAAATCTAAATTATGTTTTTTTTATGAATGGAAAGTTTTTCAAAAAAAAGTGACAAGAATTGAATAAAGTTTGAAATACTCTTTTGGTACTCGTGATAAAGTTTTTCTTGTGTTTGTGAATACTTAGTTTACAATTAAAAGTTATTGTACGAACTAAACAAGCGGAACTATAGCGTTTTTGATATTATAGGTGCAATGCGCATGAAAAACTTATCTCTTTCAATTAACACACCAAACTTTCTCCTACACTGTATAATGAAGTTCGAACCAAATCTCAGCAACTCGAAAACATTTCAAATCCTTCATTAATATATTTTGTAAATGACTAATTGAGAGATAAGGCAGCTGATTTTTGTTTGGATTTTACCGTTAAACCTATTTTATAACGATGACGAATGTTTCTTCAATTATTTCGATTTGTAGGTCACGCGTCGATGTTTGTTGGTTATCATAAGCTATATAGCGATGGTGTGCAGATAGATAAATTGAAATTTTGTTCGAGTATTGGCGTTTTTTATCTGGGCCCCAAAGTATGAAACACAAAGGTGTATATAAGGATGGTGCCCATATTGCCGTAGTACCTCCTTCCCCCCTCTTGAAATTTCATCAAAATCAAATATATTTCAAAATATTTCTGCCGTTAATATTTTTCTGAGGTCTTTTGATACCATAATATAGTCTTATAGTACGCGATAGTTTAGTGATAATATTATAAAATAATTTTTTGTCTATGGCCTTTTGTTTTTCTTTGGCTCATTATTCTATTAAGCCCATTCCTAAATTCTCTGCTTTCTGTACACGTATGTGTTTCAACTTAACTTAAACATGAAAATTTCAAAATATGTTATTTTTATGATTTATTTCAATAAACACACCCGTTTGTTATAATATGAATACACATTTTCTCAAAAACATAAAAAACATAAAATAAACAATAAAAATAGCGAATTTAATCTTGACAAACAAAACCGCGGACCACCAATTGGGAATCACTGATCTAGAGGTTACGTACGGGATCGACTATGATTTATACTCACGTGTTCTGCAGGTAAATTTGTTTTTGGTATATCAAAAACGGTCGAGCGTGTTTCAACGCGACGAAAAACAAAGTCAAAACGCGCCTACGCCGCCGTCCCTTTCGGTTAGACGCTTGCTTAGCGTAATCACGCGGAACGCAAAACTCGTTATGCCGTTTTGATAGCAATTTTTACATTATAAAAACGTCACGAACACTATAGCCGTGATATATTATAGTCTTTAATATTAAATAAAATAAATAATAAAAAACCAGAGACATTAAACGCGTGTTTCGCACGATTTCATTCCGCGGTTAGATCGTCGTCGGCTAGGCACTTTTGCACGATCACTATATTGCCGTAAACGGAGCGTTTCGCCAAGACTTCATGACGTAAACTCATCGCGTCGCAAAACACTAATACTATTCTGTGTTAGAAACCGTCAACGGCGTTAACGGTTTCGATGTCTGGTTTCAAGTACGGGTTTTGAAAATATCGGTTTTTATCTCTTGCTATCAATAAAATCAAAACAAACTTCTACGAATTTCGGATTTGGTCAGTTAACCGGTTTTTGAATATTTTGCCCTCGATTACCGGTTGTATGAAAATGTCTTTTTTTTTTTTTTTTTTTCGTGTCCTGATTAAATTTTTAAAAATGTGGTAACCTTAGGTTAGTGTTTTTCGATTCAGCAACGGTATACTGTGGAAAGCAATAGATTCAGGCGCTTGAACTGAAATTAATAATAAATATGCAATTAGAAAATCACTGATTGTAAGAAAAAAAAAAGGTCTACTTAATTATAAATTAAATCGTAAACTTAGAATTTTTTTTTGCAATAAATTATAATGGAATTTTAAAACATTTTCCAAAGCATTACGATATTGCCGCGGGAACTCTGAAATTAAAAAAAAACATTAATGCTAATTTTATTACAATATTATAGGGACTTCATTATCGACAAGATTACTGGACAGTGACTAATGACGGTCGACGTCAATCAATCTCATTGCGTTTTATGGCAGATAATAATTATTATTAGGTACAGAAATATGAACTGGAGCTACACTAATAACGCTAAAAAATAACAAAAATAAGATTTTCTAAATAACTTTATAATTTTCTTGATTAAAATTACAATGCTTGACGTGTAAAAAAGCGCTAAAACTGTTCAATAATAGCAAAATATTATGGAAACATCGAAGTATGCAAAAAAAAAAAAAAAAAAATCGTGTTTAACTTCCAAGTAATTTGAAACAAATTTATAATTAACTCAGGTGTGCACGGAACATGTCATAACAAACAAGCGAAATTCCTCAAGTTGCGAGCTTTGACTGTAAACTTTTCGGTGAATTCGGTACACCTAATATTGCCGACACAGTGCTTATAAAATTAGTGGTGAAATGATTTAAAAGCAGATGTCTGAGCATGTGGATTGAATAATAAAACAAGTTTTGAATGATTTTTTTTTTGAATCGTTGACTTATCGTGTCGAACAATTTGATTTATTTCGGTGATTTTTTTTTTTGATTTTTTCCGAATACAATTTTATTTCTAGTATAGGATACAAACAATTACAGATTTATACCTAACACGAAATAGTATATTTGACATGACGCAAAACGATTCGATTTTGAACTGTTTTGAAAAAGTTGCGAATACCAGAGACGATCTATAAGGATTTTCGTACGCGCGGATCATAAGCGTAATATTATTATTTTCGGGTTACAGCGTGCGCGATCGTTGCCCAAACATTACACGCTTCCGGCCGACTCGTTTTACGAATTTGTCCCAAACGTATATTAAAAACAATTCTAAGCCGCCTGTCCTAATCCTTCGGCTAAACTCGCAACTCGTGTAGTATAATATAATATGTTTTCGCCGTAGACACGCCGTAAAATAATTATTCGTACGCAATATAACGTATATCATACTTATACGTATGCGTGACGTCATAATAGCGTTGCTAGACTTAGTGTCGGGAGGTAGTATATTATGGGAAAATCCTGTGCATTAAAACGAGTCGTGCACAACTTTCTCTCCCCTCCCCCCCATCCACCCAATCCTTGATTTATCAGTTGACATTAGAATTCAATCCCATGGCATAGGATATATCAATATAATTATTGTACATCAATAATAATTAAAATTCATTAAATTTATTAATATTAATTAAACATATTAAAAAAAAAAAAAAAAATCTCAACGTTAGGCATAGAGAATCTGTTCATTCTGATGCATTTTCACCGTTTTTGGGTAAACATTTTCAATTTCTAGGAATTTAGCGTTTAACATTTTTGCTATTAGCGTTTAGAGTAGGCGGTGGAATACCTGCAAAACCTTAGGACAGTACGTCGTGCTTAAAATTTTCTCAGCCTTGGTTACAATTGATTTTGTCGCACCTGTTTTTCGATATTACCAATCGAATTGTAAGTCGATGGATGTAAAAAATTAAAATGAATATCATTTCATATATTTTTCACCCTTAATGAATAGCCATTTCAGAAATGTAGCCCATGTAGTTGGCGGAGTAAGGCAAAGTAAGCCTAGAGCGGTAAATTTTTGGGAATGGCAATTTCGTATTAAAATCATAACTAACTTATAAGTTATAACCAGACATTAATATATTCTAAAAGTATATTGAATTTTATTAACGTTAATCAATTAAATTGTTGGTTATTTTATTCAATATTACTGTTTCATATTATGAATATTTAACACGGATGGACATTGTTTTATTTGTTTGAATACAAAATGTCAAAATATTGAAACCGGGTTTAAATTTAAACCGCTAAATTGCCTTTAAAAATTAAAATACAAATTATATACAAAATGGAACTGTGATGTTGGTATACCTATGATAAAATAGTGATAATTTCGTTTTTTAATTTTTTCTACTATGAAATGTAGAGGTGACTAATTGAAAAAGACAAAAGTTGTGTTTATCGTAATTAAACATTTGACTATTTCCAACATTTTACTTTAAAAATGACTTTGAAGTAAAACGATTATTTTGTAGAATTGTTAAATATTTAATTTTAATTTTTAAAAATATTCAAATAGTAGGTTTAATAATATTTTTATTAAATTGTATAATACATTTTTGTGCTTTGACAATGGTATTGATAAAGTGATATCCTATTTTCACGAAAATAACTCTGATACTATAATCTCTGAGCCCACGTGTTGAGTCCAGACAACATAAATGACCTCATTATTTTTGAAACAATAATAACAGATATTAAGTTTAATGCCATATTATAAAAATATTTAATTAATAATTTCTCTGATATATTTTTAACTGTCTAACGGATCTTCTAAAAAACCTAACGGGTCAATCAACTCCACCCTTACGTTGTATTGTTACTCAGGGTAAAATCATGTCTGTACGGTGTACCCACGCGTGACGTATCCGATTCTTGTAAATTAGTTCTCAAGAGTATACGCGCGGCCACAACTGTCAATTACTATTTCACTTTGGGAAATCATTTTTCCCTTTTATCATTACACTCTTGACTACTGCGAACTGTATATATACAGAGTGTCATGTGCGACTCGAAGCTCTGACAATACAAGAGCAATCGTCATAATATTTTGTCTTCGTGATACGCTCCGTATACGCTCAACCGTAATATTAACTGTTAGTACAGTTGCAACATATTACTTGTTTCACAGGTAATTAATTTCAATTCAAAAAGAATATGTATACATATTGAAATCAAAACTCAGTTTTGAGTCGCGATCCAAAGTTTGAGAATCTTTGAGTTCGTCAAAAAGACGCCATAGGGAAAGGGTCGTTTCACCCGTTGACATTTTAAAAATACCTATTAAAATAATGAAAATAATAATTTTTAATATAATAATTATTACCGTTTAAAAATAAAACGTGCTAGGTCGGTAAAATATCGAGGGATTGACGTCGATAATAATAAAAAAGGAAAAAAAAAAATCAAAATAAACAGTTTATACCATAGTTGACGCCATATCTCCATCGTGTTGTCGGATTATGTATATTTATGTCGTAATATGATAATGATTTTCAAAGATTATAAACGAATGAAAAATTACAAACAAACAAGTGAGCGAGAGCTCACAGATTTGCATTAGATTAGCCGGTACTTAGTGAGCAGGAGGGGGGGGTATACGGTTGAAATTAAATTTGCATTTTACACCCGATAAACTCATTTTCTACCGGTATTCCCTAATAAACAGGAGATACAATCGCTTAATTCGTTATTAAAAAGTGTCGTTTACGCTGACGGAAAGCGAGAGTATATTTTCAATGTTTCCGAACAACGAGAAAAACATTAAATTACGAGCACTTAACCGGTCGCTCGTGCGTTCGATAAGTTATTCGCGCGACCGTATTATTATTATAGTGTTCGAGGAGAGCAGGTACTCGTCCGTTCGCCGAGGACCCGCGGATCCTTTTTCGGGGTACGATCGACGCCGTTATACACCTCAATAAACCGTGTTATAATATATACATAACATGTTTATACACTTCTATGTGTACAATAAACCGTTCCCTCGCCAATGTGTTTTTTATTTTTATCAAAAATATCGAATTGAGACGTACAAAAATATCTACATGACCTTGTGGTTGTCTGAATCAAGTGCTTTCAGCCGATTTTTATCATTATGCAGCAGACGCCACGCGAGGAAGTCGACCGAGTAGCCTCCCGAAAACAATGTATCGATCAATTGATTGACAAGTCATTTTTTCGTAAATTTTAAAAGTTGCGGATAAAAGTTCAGATTTTAAAAAGTTCGTTTATATTTTATCCGCTTTCGGTAAATTTTTTTCTTTACGCTCTATTTTAGACTCAGAGCGGAGCGAAGTTGCCCACGAATTGACAATGACGTTTATTTTTAATATTTACCTTTTGAGGTAGAAATATTTGGTCTAAAAGTTTTGATCAATTACTTTTTTGATCGAAAATCACACCCAGACGTATTATTATATTATATTCGAAAAAATGTTTTGGGGAGGTACGGGGAAGAATGAAAACCGAAAAGAAACCACGTCTCTCATTGTAAAACCAATACGTCTTCGCATCGCTTAGAATTTCAAAAAACAAAAACTAGAGGTTCACGTTTACTGCCGTCAGTTTACACCGTTTACGTGTATACAATAAAAATATAGAACGTATCCTGTCTAAAACACGATTCGCCGGTTCAGACGTACCTTATTTTTTGACGGGTAAACAAATTAAAGTTTGAAAATTTCGTTTAACCGGTACGCGAACAGAGTTTTGTGGGTCGAGAAAACTTTTATGGTACCCCCTCCCCCCACAAAAAAAAAAAAAAAA
>JAIPRM010011186.1:0-13109 GCA_025469315.1 Stegophylla sp. TES_Ste_2020
AAAAATGATGGTTTCCGAGTCGTTTTTGTCAAATTTTGGGTAGTTTTTTCCAAAAAAAAAAATTGAAGAATTGAGAAATTCAAAAAATGACCTCTCTTAAATACAATCTAGAGGCAAATCCAGTTTCAAAAAGTTATTGATCGAAACTTTTGGACAAGTATTTCTATACGAAAAGTTGTACACAGAAAAAAAAATAAATAATAAATAAAAAAAAATAAACATCATTGTAAAAACACTTACTTCTTCACTTCGCTCAGAATCTAAAAATAATAAATATACTTTTAATATTTTGAAATGCAAACAAAACAAAATCTCCCTAAAAACGCTTCAGGCACTATAATATATTCATTCGAGTATCTTGATACATATTATTATTAAAAGTAGTATATGTGTTTGCATAAGTATAAAGTTATCAATACTCAATGTTGTTACGTGTAAATATTTGCACTGTGAACATAATTATTACAGGGGCGCATTTCGGATCATTAAGAGCAAAAATGTTTTTTAGGTACCATAAAATACTACTAATTAAATACTTTGTTTCGGGTAAAAACGAGAGGTAAAAAGAGTCTATATCAACAATCTCGTACTAAAATGGCTTAAAATTATTCTTCGATGCTATTTTCAATTTGATTTAAAACTGCCATTTTATATTATCTGTACAAATTAACACAATGCATTAAGTACGAACGGGTAACGACGTTATTGAATAATGTTATCAAACGAAAAAAAAGTTTAAAATCAAAAGTTAAACAACATATATGTATTTAATTTGGACATTGAAGACAGGTATACTTCAAAATTATACATTCTTTATTCAAGGTAATTTGAAAGAATGAGAAAAACCAAAAAGAATTTTTCAAAAATATATTTTATCACAACCAATTTATAAAAATAACGTTATTAAAAACATAATTTTCAAAAACGATAAACAAAAAACGATATTTAATAATAATATATTGATAAACAAAAACGAAAACAAATTAAAAACGTTTTCTATCTCTGGAATTAAGGAAGCTTAGGTACAATTTCTACATTTAGAAGAATATATAATATCACCTTTGGTTGTTATTTTTTTCTTTTTTCTTTTTAATTCACCAAGTTTATTTTTATCTTACATGTTTACATAATTTAGCTTCTTTTCTAATACATGTTCTAGAAAACGCATATTTTTTCACAGACTTATTTAATTTTTTCTCATGTTAAATAGAATAAATACGTTTTTTTTTTTGATAGATAATAATTTATGTTAGGTACAACTCTATACGCACTCTTCTGCTTATAATTTATAATAGATACAAGTGACCAAAAAAAAAACACAATAAAATATAACAGAATAATATTTTTCCTCTAAAAACACTAACCTAAACATGTAAATGATTGTAATGGATTTAAACAAGAATATTTTGTTAAAAAGTAGATATTTCTTTGTATAATATACTATACAATACTATACATATATACATTATGGTGATCCAGAAGGACATGTTTAACCTTCAAATTATATTAAGATGTAAATCATTTGGGTAATGTTCATGCCACCAATGTGGAGTACAAAATTACAATATTAAAGTGGGTGAGGTTTATTTCTCGAAATAACATAACGGTTAAGTTAGAAATGTTAGAATAATATAATATGGTCACAAAAAATATTTAGTTTATACGAATACTTACGGCTAAAACCGATCGTTAAATTATTTAAAGTGTTTGATAAAATATGCTCTGACCAGTCCTTGTAAATATTATTAAGATGAATACATAATATAAGTTCATTGTTTAAAAACTAAATCAAGTGGATCTACTCATTTAAATTGTACATCCTGACTTTTAACCTAACCCAACTTCATTAAATCTATAATAATGAATATAGAATATGAGTGTATGAAAAGTAATATAGAATAAACTTATTTACTATAATTCGTTAAAATAGACATTTATCATTAAAACCTTTTTATGATAAATTAAAATTATATCACATTCCACTTTTAACATTCAATTTTCTCGTATTTCCCTACGATTAAAATGCTATATTACATATTAGTTAGAATGTGAAATGCATATTCAAGCTTCCCCAAAAAACAAAAATTCAAAGACGAGAAGAATAAAATGTATCGTCTTCTATTTAAAATATATTTTATACATCACATATTTTGTCATATTATTATACAATAAAAATGTTACAGTAGTACATACTATGATCAAGTATTTACTGATTTTTCTCCAATTTTTCCTTAAATTTTTCTGAGATAACCTTTATAAATATTCAATAAATTCAACAAGTTAAAACTCTCCAATTATAATCACTATTCATTAGGTAGCAGAAATAATGACTTTCTACAAGAAAATTAAAAAGGAATTAGTATATATAAATGATCTACATTATTACTTTACTATAGATACCTAGTAGTACATATAATAAGGTGTCATAAAATATTAATTTAAAATTGTATGTTAAAAATATTCAAATTATTTCATTAAGTTATAAATTAAATTAAATTATACGAAATAACGATGAGAGGTAGTAATTATTTTATTCATTTTAACGAACGTCCAAAAACAAATACATATATTATATATAACCCGTCCAATTATTCGTCTCGGCCGATGGGTGACGTCAAAGGTTTCCAATATTTTAAGTACCATAATAATAATATTATGAAAATAATTAATTTTCAGGTATTAAATTGTCATCAATCAAAAATTATCGTTATTCGGTAAACATTATACTGCCGTATATACGTACTTACACGAATACATTTAAGTCGGTATTAATGTGTAATATTATATTAGGAAATACGATTAAATATTCGAACCACTGATATTTTAAAATCGTAACGGTCGCCGCCGGTCAGTATGAATTGGACGGGTTATGAGTAGTAATTATTTTAATATTCAAGAATAGTGAACTGCCCTAATTTTACCGGTAAATTTAGAATTTTTAAATGTCAACAATACTGTTATTCACACACACACACACACACAACCGAATTTATTGAAAATCAATAAAATATTCCAAATTCCACCGTATTTGTAACTAAAGTACGAGAAAAAACAGTATTATTATATTTGTTATGGTTACAGTGAATTAATTGAAGTGCTTAAATTCAAAAAAAAAAAAAAAAGGTTATGCAGTAGTAATGTTCTGTTAAGATTGTAATCAACAGACTGTTGTCCATCATATAGCGTGTTGATGTTAAGCAGTGCGAGTTGTCCGTTAAATCCCTGTCAGCGGATTGTCTGTTTAAAACGAGGTTTTTAAATACTACTGTGTGCAGTATGTGTATAATAATAATAATTTATATTCAGTGGTTCTTATAAGAACACATCTGAATATTCTGAAATCAATATAACATTCGGCGGTTCATATATAACACCACCAAGAGGCTCGGAATAGGTTTATTAAAAAAAATAATAATAATAGGTTAAATAGGTTAAATTATATATTACGCATGTCGGTACCTACTATAATATTATCATGTACTCGTATACACTGATAATCTTGATATGATTATATGTCAAATTTGGAAAATTAATAAAGGATATTAACGAGTGAAAAGAGCGTAATAATAATTTTGTAAACATATACAATAATATTATAGTGTAAAAAAGGGTAATAAGGTGTAGTAAAACTTAATAACAAGCGATAAAACTAGAACGTTTTAAAAATTTTTTAAATTTGAAACACATGATTACAGCTGCTGCAGTTTTACCGTAATTACAATGTGTCGGCGGCGGGCGTTAACACGGGTTAAGTGATAACGTCACGAATCTCAAATAAAAATGTAAAACTATAGTATATTAAATTAACATTAACATTACGTTTTTTTGTTTGATAACACCGGACGTATTCAATTACAACAAACACTAATTATAGAGAAAATAACTACTATAATCAACATTCACGAAGCACATAAACAACTAGATAATAATATAACTCACAATCATATTGTATTATCATTTAACATTGTAGTTTTTATATTATTTTAATCTTTATGATAAATGTATAAATACACATTAATCTATATATTTTTTTATTACCAACATCCATCGGGTAAAATGTTATTGATTTAAATCTTCATTTTATAAAGTCAAAACAAATTAAATACTATAATGCTGGCCGACTTAAATCACAGCGATATAAAGGGTGCCTTAGCAACCCTGAATTTAAAACCAAACACAAATTAATGCAATTATTTGTAATGTATTCTGTTAAGTTTATACTTCGTTCTTATTATGCCGTACGGCGAATCCTTTTAAGTCGGAAAATACAAAGTTGCTAAGAACCGTGCGATACACAAATTGCTTCAACATTTTTGAGTTAAATGAGTCGAGGCAGGTAAACTAGTTAAACTGTTTTGATCAAGATTATGTAAGCCGATTTAGTTTCATTTAGTTTGTAAGAAAAGTGCTTTTCTTTTATAAGGCAATAAGGCCGACGAACGCACACAAATGCAGTGAGATGGGGTTATAGAGAGATGGGCATGAAGCGAATATATAGCGAGGAGATCGAGGTGCGATGATAAATACAAAAGAACGCACTGCAACGGCGTCCATAGAAGACTATAGGAAGGAGGGGGGATTTTCATTTTAAAAATTATAAAATTTTCATTTTATTACCGAAAAGTGGTATAAAATGTTTTTAAATTGTTTTAAGTCTTTATTTTCCAAAACTAATAGGTAAGTGTAAATGTAAAGTATCTAGTACAATTTTAGTTTTGGATTCGCAACTAAAATTACTCCACAAGAAAATCTACTTTCATATTGTACTGTTTTTACTAAATTTTTCCTATGTTATTTTCTTTACGCTTGGTAAAACAATTGAGAATTTCGAATAATGATTCCTTTAAACTTTTAAGTACCAGCTGCGAATAAAATTTTCTACCACGGAAACATGATCAAATTCAAGAAGTACTTTTTCAAGTAAAAAATATTGTTTACGTAGAAAAAAAAAAATCATTTTAAAATCACCGTCTGCTCCACTCAGAATCTATGTTCCTCTCCCCTACAAAGACGCTACGGTCTGGTGTAAATGTGACGCATACACGTACAGGATAGTCACCCATCAATCAAAATCTACATCGAAGGAGATGCTGTCGTTAACGACGAAACTGTTTTAAATAAATAAGCTCAAAAAATTATATTTAAATTTCTGGCGTTAAAATTGATTTTATTTTAAGTATTTAAATAAAATGTCAAATTTAACTGAGATTATATTATAGTGATTATACGGGGTATTTGAGGAATGTAAAGGCCCCAAAGCGTGTCTGATTCCCCTCTACATAATTTAGGTTTGGTACTTTACACCCCCCCCCCAGTATTTTTTGGGTGATTTACGCCTATCATATAGTTTGTCATAAATTAATTCGTTTTGTAGTGAAAAAATTTGAATTTTAACAATCGACAAATTAAATTAAATATAGTTTTTTGATGCAAATGTTATCCGTTATTAATATAACAAAAAAAAATAATTTTGTCAATCACGAGTGTGATTTCACGTTTTCTTCGTTAGTAGAGTACAGAGAGTAGTTGGTATTTACATTCGTCTAACGGACAAATTAAATATATATATGTGTTGAAAAATTGACAATACAAAGGTTATCGTAAAAATAACAACAAATCAAAATAATTTCTGGGTACTATATTGTCAATAATTATGTGTAATTTCATTTTCTTCATATTATGTGTGCGGAAGTTAAGAGCATAATAACAATATGATAACTGTATTTTAACCAACGCTTCTCAGCAGCAAAAGGCATTTGAAAACTGAATGCCATATCATAATATCATATTGTGATTTGTGGCATATTAAAATAATATTGTTGCATGATAATTATATTTGATACTTACATAAATATAATTAACATTGTAAACCACCTACTTCGGGGTAGGCAATAGGATTTTAGGAAAAATACATAACCTATTCATTTGAACTACAATAATTTATAATTATTATTTTATTACACTACTTATAATATGTATATAGCAATAATTTTGAATATATTTCTATCGACCAATGGTTTGTCGACACAACGTTTGGTCGACAGTAATAATATATTATAATATAGTGCAATAAAACAATTATAAAGTATTATAGAGTACAATTTAATTTTAAATATTATCATAACTAGAAATATTAAACCCACAAATTTAAATGTTACAAAATGTTTTATCACACAATATATAATAATATATACTATATTATAGTAATAATTGTGAATATAATATTACAGTCAACCAATCGTTTGTCGACTTAAAGTGTCGACCAAAAGTTATTTGTCGACTTAACGTTTGTCGACCAATCATTACACAATCTATCTCGTTAGTCGACCAATCGTGACAGACCCTTTTTATCATCTTTATTGCATAAAAAAAAATCTTTAAACTTCAAAGATTTGTAAAACAGTTGTAAACAAAGTATTCAATAACGCATAAATTTATTATATAAAATTTAAAACATAAATCAACGGTGTTATGTTATGCAGTGGTGCAACGAGGAAGTTCTGAGGAGGTGCTAGGCCCCCAAAACATGTTTAATCTCTGCCCCCCCTCAAATAATTATCTTCACTTCTTGGAATATTCCTTAGCATAGTAATTTTTTTGTGCTTGTTCATCATTGTTTCATAAAATTATTATAATAAATAATATTTTATAGATACTTATGATGTTTATTTTTATTTTTTATTTAGGTAGGTAGTTTAAAGCGGTCATTTTTCGAAAATTTAGCTAAAATTGATAATTTTTAATTCATATCTTCTTGGTAAGCACTTTCTTCAAAGAACATAAGATCAACTTTTTATTTCTTATATTTTAAAAGAAAATGTTTAATTAATATTAATAAATTATAATCATGACTGACATTTTTTAAATTCAAATTATTATATCATACGAGTATGTAAGTACTTGTATATTATTTATTATTTTACATTAAAGCTAAACAAATAGGTATCTAATACCATCTATCTTTTCACAATTAGCAACTAGTATTTTGTTTTCTTCCCCCGTAATTACACATAATGATTCTGGTTTTTATTCAACATAATTCGTTTTCATTTCAATTACCCTACAATGAAGGTACCTACCTACAAACGACACTTTAATGATATATATATATATAACGCATTTAATATTCAGATAAGATCTTCTAACCCGACTTCCTATAGAATAATTACCTCATACTTTCAGAACCATTCATTATGGGTGGAGGTACTCATTAATTAATTATTATAAACTATTTTAAATTCATTTTCCATTAATCAGATTAGACATCTTATGTTTTACATTCTGTGTGCAGAGCGAAGATAAAAAAGACAATGATGTTTATTTTTTAAATTGTTTTATGTAAACATTTTTTATATAAAAATACTTGTCCAAAAGTTTCGACCAGCAACTTATTGAATTAGAATTTGGCTCTAGACGGTAACCTACTTTTGATAAATTTTTTCGAAATTCTCAATAATTTTTCCAAAATTTAGGGAAACTACCTTTAATTTGAAACGCGAATAAGGGACACGAAAATGCCAATTTATTACTATTACTTATTACTAGGATTCGAAACTTTTTTGGAAATATGCACGAAACATATGTAGCAATTTGAATGCAATAAAAAAACTAAATTTATAAAATTTTAATTTTTAACTATTAGGTGCCTACTTTAAATTTAATTATTTGTTAGAATGTTTTTTTTCCGATATAATTAAACCCACGCTGTAAAATCTTCTATTCTAGTTTTCTCTATCAGAAACTATTAAAAATTTCTCTGTTAGTCACATCCAGCTGATAATATAGTACCTACCTATTTTAAATTTATTCTATTCTAGTGCTATCTATGCAATGCTACAAACAGAATATTGAAAAATTATGTTCCTTTCGATGATTCTTTTTATATTTAAATTGGTCGAAGATTGAAAGTAAAAAAAAAAAAAAAAATACCCTTATAAAAATGCACCTCACCTTTACTGTGACTTAACGGCTAACTTCAAAACGCAAAACTAAAAAATGCCAAAATATACGATTTACATTTTCGTTTTTAAGTTTGCCATGGTATAAAACCCCGCATGAAACAAAATATGTTTATCATGCGTACTTACTTTGCTTATTGTACAGCCATTATCAAAGAACATACAAATGCAACAAGTGTCGAACTCTACTTACCATTTACACATGAAGTACGAGTTGCCAATTTCAAACCTGACAACGATTGTGATGTCACTAACCTTATAATAATTATTACACGGTATTTTAATTTATAATTTATTAAAGTAAACTTATTCATCGTTTGTGGTAATAACTAATAATTTACTACTTTATAAAATTGATTTTATAATTTGAAAATCAATTGGACGATAAAACGCCCGACGGGGAAACAGATGCGGGGGGAGGGGGAGGGTGATCCGTAACCTCTACTTACATTACTGTTGTAGACATCTAGCAAAACAACTTCTAGAATATTGGATTTTAAATTAAACAGTGGATACATCTATGAGTATTAATGGCCTAACCCCAATCATTTAAATAAGGGCAGTTATTAACACCCCTCTGCAAGACAAGTTCAACGTTTATGTACAATTATAAGCACCTAGCTAATCTACTTCGTTTATTTTGTATAACCTACCAAATGGGTAGTTTTTAATTAAGTTGCATTTTATGTAATATAAGTACCTACAAAAAACGGTTTTAATTACTAACCGAGGTCACACTTGTGAAACGTCTATTGTGGAAGTTTCGTCGGATAATATTGCTAAGACATTGAAAAACTTCAAAAAAAAGGTTGATGTTGAGTGTAACTGGAGTCTAGACGTATAAGACGAAAATTCAGAGTGAAAAAAATAAACTTTGCTCCAATAAGGAGCGATAATTTATATCTTTGACAAATTATTATTTGTTTGATACTAATATATTCACTCAAAATAATATATCAAACACGAGTAATTTTTTACCAATCGAATAAACAATACTAAACATAGGTTACAACCTTTATACTAAGACCTAGTTACAATAAACTACGCACAGTTGTTACCAACAGTAGGTAGGTACATAAAGTATTGAGTTAATCAAAATATAATTAGGTAGATAAACCGTTAAAACGCAATTGAAAATGTTTTCAATTATTATTTTTGTACTAAAATTGTTTTAAAATGACCTTTCTAAAGACCTTATTCGAGTGGAACTTCTGATCTAAAAAACTACTGTACAAAACTTTTAGACGAGTATTTTTATAGAAAAAAAAAGTGTATCCGTAAACAGAAGAAAAAAACATTTATATTATTGTGAAACCACTAGCTTCTTCGCTCCATTCAAAAATCTGTTAAAACAAAATGTATTTTACACGTGGGTGAACGTAATCATTCAGCTATAGTTTAAATATAAAAATTATAATAATAAGCCAGTAGCCATCTCATTCAACACGAATAATAACATTAATAATGAAATAAAATTATTATTGTTTATTAAATTAGAAAATCAATAAGCCGTAAAAACGTTTTCAACGAAGCAGTGGGTGTTCACTAACAAGTCAATCAAAAATGATTGGGAAAAAAAATAATAAGATATTTCAACTTTAGTACACACAGATACCTAATAAATTATGATAACATTTATGTGCCCCAGGATGTCGACGCCAAATCCTCAGGTGTAAACTGACTGACAGGCAGTTTTATTCCTTTTATTATTATACATAATATTATAGCTCGGTAAATATCGTACGTCATGTGTCCACAATCGCCGACCGCAGACTTTTCGCATTCAATTCGTCAGAAAACGAGAACGCAATGCAGCAGAGTCCGGTAAAATAAATAATATGTCGACTGTCAAGATAAATAATAATCTTAAATCATAATAATATGATGACGACCAAACAAGAAAACAAGATTTTTCCACGTATTTATCACGTGACGACCGACAAACGTTTTCAATATGATATTATTATTATTATTATCAAAACGTCATTATAATATTATTATTATAATCAAAACAACGACTCAAGGGATATCCGACCACCACCCACAGATCCACATATCCCACACGCGTTCTACGTTCTACAGATTGAATTGGAGGACTGAATGGACGGATTATAATTATTTGAAGGGGTCAATGGTCACTGGATAATAGATAGATGTTACTAATAATATTTATTGCTAAATCAATACTACTTCACCAAAATACTTTTAAATATAGGACTCTTATTGGTGTTATTTTTATAAAGGTGTTATTTATCAATCTGTTATATATATTTTAAAACACTTTGACTAATACTGTTTTTCTATAAACTATAAAATCGTTAGTAATCTTCCAATGTAAACCAATAATTCTTTAAATTATTAAAATATTATCTTTACTACCGTTGGACTCGCGAGGCATTCAATGAAAAAGGGTAAATGAAACGGTCCCCCCCTTGAATACGCGACTGAATGAAGGTTGTGTCTTCGAGTAAATGTAATTAGTAAGTAACACCAGTGTGTACACTGCACTCTATTTAATTGCGGTGGGACGGGTCTATATGTTGACAGACGTGTCGTCTAGTCTAGCGATTTTCAACCAAGGGGCGAAGAACTCCCTTAGGAAACACCGACAAATGATTGAAGGGTTGCCGACACGTTGAACAGTTATCATGCGGTTTATTATCACAATCGTTGTGAAGAGACGAAATTAATAAGTAAAAAGGGAGTTTTAGGATTGTCAATACAAATAATTTACCAAAAATACTTATGAATAAACATTTTTAAGTCAATCGTTTATTTTAGATTTTCAAAATCGTAAATTTCAATCAATTAAGTACTTGTTGTTTCTGCTAATTTTCTACTAATTGTTTCTGTAATTCTTCTTTATCTGTAATGATAACCGTAATAATTTTAAACAAATTTACAGTTATCATAACAAAGGGGACGCACATTTAAATTAAAAAGATGAAAACTGGTGGTTGCCAAAACGCGACGGACGCCATCGCATCCAAATCGTTCATGTAATAAATTTTGGACATTTGTTCCGGTAGACTTGGTGTTTAACGATTCACGCCATTACGATATTAAGTATACGTATAGTGGAATGAAATATCCAATTCTAGTTCTAATTAGACCGTCAGGAATTACCCGTTCGCGCAAAAAAAAAACAAAAAATATTCTAAATTTGGTATATATTGACCCATAGCCTTTATTATTTACCAACGTCGTAAGCAACTACCCTCATCCTTACCTTATCCTCATTAATCACATATAATTGTATAGAAAATATAAATATTAAAAGTTTAAGTAACAATAAAGGTTTGGTAATTTGTGAGATTCAAAAATGTTTCAGTGGCATAGCACTTGGAATTCATCGACTGGAACGGAGATCAGATTTGCCACCCCTTTATAGGAAAAAATAAAGTTGTTTTGCTCGCTGCCACACTTATTAGGGGTAATGAATTTTATATAATTTTGCTCGTTTCTCGACTTGCAAAGACTTTTTTTTTTTTGCTGCTCGTTGTAAATTAGCACTAAGAGGAAACAATTAATAATTGTTTGCAGCCCGTTTTAAAAACGCCACCCTTAATAAGTGCCACCCGGGGCGCACCACCCCTAACGCTACTACTACGCCACTATGGGTACAAATGAACCGTTTTTTATTTTGACGCACATGCCCGGGGACAGAACACGTGTTGATCACCGGCCGGTTCGCCGAATAATATTACGTTCATTCATACTGTATACGGTACTTTACTATTAAATTACCTCGAGCAGCCGACCGTATGCCGGGGGCGTGACGGGGCGCGAAGAGCACGTGTTATCCGCCGCGAAGGGGAGGACAATAATTACTACTCACCAAAAAAACAAGTCCCGTTTTCTTAAGTGTCCCTGTGCGAGAGTCTTCTGACCGTCACGCACTCGCAGCTCGAGACGACGAAGACGACGACTACGAGACACTGCGACGCGGCTGCAATGCAGCGAAAACCCGAATTATCAGGGGACTTACAGCCGAGTAATATAATAATATAATGGGGAATTTCGTCGGAGAAAAATCGAATGTCTCGCGCGCACGCACCGGAGCACGACGACGACGACGACGACGACGACGACGGAACACAATGACAATGATAACACAAAATAATAATGATAATAATAATAATACCGACGATGGGGTAGGTTATCAAAAGTCACGCGCGCGCGTTCCAGTGTGTGGTGGCATCCTGACGGCCGAATCACACCAATCAAAACAACAACAATAATAATAATAATAAAAATAATAATAATAATAATAATAATGATAATAATAACAGCGGTACAGCAGCAGCTGCTGCTGAGGCCTGAAGAGCGCGCGCCGACACACAACAAACGAACACGCGCACTACGAACACACAATAACATAACCTAGAAATGGCGTGTTATGAGCAGTTGTAGCGTGGACTATGTGTGTAAAAGCGTCGTATGTGTGCGCGCGTGTGTGTGACGGTCGTCAGAGAGAATTCCGCGGCCCGTGCGTGCGTGTGTGCGCGCGCTTGGCGCGCGACTTGAGGTTAAGTTAAGGAGCCGCCGCCGCTGTGTGGATGCGATCAGTCGCCCCGCCGCCATCCATAGCCTAACCTAGCCGCCTGGCCTGGCCGGGAGAGTGGGAAAAATGTTATTATCCGGTCACGGCGCATGCGTTATTCGTTCGCGGGGTCAAGGTCGGCCACGGGCGCTCGCCGCCGTGAAAACAACAAGAGCAATGCCAGAAAAATAAATACTACACACCGCCGACACACGTCATTGACGACGTACCCAACCACAACCACCGATATAAGTAATAAATAATAATAATAATAATAATAATAATAGTAGGTATAGGCGAGAGGGGGCAACTGCTCGTTCACTTAAAATTATACTGAACAATGCCCCCCCCCTTGATATTTTGTAAAATTATTGAAAAGACGTTTTGAATTTTTTTAGAAAAAAAATAAACGAATAAAATAATTTTGACAATCTAGTTAATTTTTTGTTGATTATGATTTATTTAATTATCTTATTAAATTGTAGCAGGGCCTATTTTTGTGTGTAATACGCCACACTGTGTGTAATACAAAATTCAATGTGTGTAATACGAAATTATAAAGTGTGTGTGTTGCTTGACTAATTTGTGACGAACTTTGTATTACTTTA
>JAIPRM010011187.1:0-13109 GCA_025469315.1 Stegophylla sp. TES_Ste_2020
TTTTTTTAATGATATTTATTTTTGACGTTTGTAACCATCGTAACGATAGCTCCACTCAGAATCGTTTTATTAAAGAACTGTTTTATCATGTTTTTGAAAATTCAATAACTACACCTACTAAGAACATCCCACCTAACTACTTAAGGTTAGGTATATGTCCCTATATAAGTTATAGTATACCCTCTGGTTTTTTTACGACTACAGCCCTGGAAACAACTATTGTAGTTGGAAAACGTTTCCTAAGATCATTCAAAAAAAAAAAAAAAAATATGCATTTTGCATTGAAATCCGGGTCCTAATTATAATAATAATAAAATGCATTCTCCATATTAGGCGGTAACACGTGTACTGGTGTTTCCCGCGGTAGATTTATATTCAACAATAATTAGAGGCATTTTGATACTCATAAATCAATATAATTTATACCGTAGTGTTGTGCACGCGCTGCAAAGTAGAATAATATATTATTGTTCGCGCATCTGCGGACAATATTTGCAATAAAAAAACGGCCGAAAAAAAAAGTTTGAAAACCTGTAATGTAATATTTTTATTTTATTTATTATTGACATGCGCGAAAATGACTTGTAACGTTTTAATCTCGCGTGTCCGACTACGGTTTTTTTTTTTTTTTTTTTTTGTCGTTAAAACAATAATCGAATAAAAATACTAATAGCCCGGAAAAAACAGAACACATGTTTTTATTGAGCGTAATGGATATTCGCGTAATTTCATCCGCGGAACATTGGATCATCTTTTTTGTTTTTCATCAACATTCCATAAAAATCTCGATTTAATTTTAAAACTTTTTAAAAAATTTTAAAAATAATTTAAATGCTAGAACACATTGGTGATCGGTCAAAATATCTTCGGAAATATATATGTCTTGGAAAATACATCTCTAATTACGAAATAGCTCTAAAAAATATACATTTCTAGGGAAAATAATATCTCTAATTAAATATAGTATCTCCAAAAAATATGTCTTTAAGTATAGACAAGAAAACCGGACATACTTCGCACCACGGATATTCTTCGCTCTTTAACCGAGTAAAGTGCCAAAATTTTACATTTGAGGATTTCGAAACTATTTGCATGCCCCTCCCCCCAAAAAAAAAAAATAAAAAAATAATTATAATAATAAAAAATAAATGTATGAGCTTTTTTATATCAATTTTAGATGTAACAAACAAAAAAAAAACATACATACTTCGAACCGTGGGTATTCAACTTTCCTCAAGTGGGATATTTTTAATGAGTGTATTGAATTTTAAAGAAATAATAAATTAGATCTTGAATGAAACGATTCTGAGTAGAGCTTTCGCTACGGGGATTACCAATGTTAAAAATAAACATTTATTCATTATTTTATTACACCATGTTTACCATAATATTCAACAAATTAATTGATTCCTATCAAATTTTCTATAGTTACCGAATAAACAATCAAATTTTATGCTTGTATTCGCCTTTTGAAAAAATTATCTCTCTATAAAGCACCATCTATAGCTAAACTCTGATTCAAAAAGTCTCGCTGGTCGCAACTTTTCGACAGTAATATCTATACAAAAAAAAAGTGTTCACCGAAGGGGGGGGGAGAATTAACCTCGTTGTAAGATAAAATAAGCTAAAATAAGAAGTCTATGAAATTTTTTATATATTGAAATTTTGCTTACATGCCATAGGTTCGCCACCTGTGGTATAGACGGATACGAAACGGTAATAATGCATAGCAGGTACGGCGGCAATGAAACCGCAGACGGTTTACAATATAGATATAATAGTATATAGGAATAGAGTTCCCTCAACTTCGTTCATCTTCTGCGATCGAGCGCGTATTTGCGGTTGCCGTCCAGTAATAATTATTGACTTCGCCGTCAAAGGCTTTGGATTACGTTCGACTCCCTTTCCTTTGACCGCCGATTTTCGCATCACTTTAGGACGCGACCCCGAAAGTTTTGGATTTCGATAAACTCATCACGTCCGTCATCGTTCGAATCACGTGTATTCACTCTCTGGACAAAAGCTACCTACCACCCTTCGCTCGATTTCGGAATATTGCATCTAATTACAAAATTCAAATGCGCCAGGTTTTGAAAACCCCCCCTTTGGGGTGCCGAACTCACTGTTTTAGCCCGAACTTTTGAACTTCAAAATAATATAAATCCAAATGTTAGAAGGATGCGCAAGAGAAGAACTACTAGTCAAAAAAAAAAATATCAAAGTTGTGTAAAAATAGACATTTTTACGTTTACAATTTTCTTGAATAATTAACGATTACATTAGCAAAATATAAAACAGTTAATTTCACATCAAATCCAATTGACTTTTTCCCATAAAAACCGCTAAAAATTGTCTATCTTTTTGTCAAGATGTGAAAATAATTCAAATTTTTTTATATTTGTTTCAAAAACCATTATGTATTTTACTTATGATAATTTACCAATAATTATTTTTTCTACACACAGTATACGTGTAACGAGTAATAGCTATAATTGCCTTAATATGTTATACCGATTCGCGACAATTCTTATGCTTAATTAAATTCATTGTAGCTATCCGTATACCGTAAAAAAATATTATTTCTTACAATTATTAAAATACATTTAAAATTGTGTTTAAATCTCCACTAAAATGAAGATATTTTAAACCATTTTTATGAAAAGTGACAGCACTATAAACGAGTTCGATTTAGAAGAATATGTTTTTGTTTAAAATGTCGGAATTAATTTTGTCAGTTTGTCTTGAACTTTGTGAAAATTGAATTATTAAGTATATGAACGAGCGAAGTTAGTGAAATATTTTTAACTGTCGATTTCTTTATAATCTAGTAACACTGAAGTATAATATACACACACACACACACACACAAATTTTATAAGTACGTTCCGAATTAAAATTTCATCTTTTATTTTATGTCTTATACTCAAATTTAAAGCAGTTTTTCCTCATTTTGAAAAACTATTGAGAATTTCAAAAAATTACCTCTTTAAAGTACCGTTTTATCGGATAGAATCTGGATCCCCCCCTCTTTCAATCGAGAACCACTGCTCTAAAGTAAGCTGTACGCAATTCACAAATCATGAATCGTTATATTTTAATGTATTTTAATACCGTATTATTAACTAAATAAATAATTGTCTACTTTTTATTTCATTAAATGCCAGTGATAAGTCCATTGGTCTTTGTCCTCAACATTTAAGTGTAAAGAATTCCAATGAAATTCGTTATTAAATGCATGTCTTATTTATCCTGGCGTATCCGTACAGAGTGCGCACAAACCGTTGTAGTACTATATTTTACACTTTTTCGGTGTATAAAATCGCTCATTCTCTCACAATACTATTCGAAATTTCGTCTACGTCTCGTAACCTCTCGTCAGGTCTGGGGGAAGGGGAGGGCGGCTGATCTATGTTACTACCATGATTATTTTAAGTAAACAAATTGCAAATTCAAAAACAAACGAAAAATTCAGTTTTAATAAGATTAACACATGAACGGTTTTATAAAATATTTAATTTTCATTGATTAAACTGTCTTATTTAGGTTATTTTCTTCAGAGAACTTTCAACACACATTGTAAACATGTCATAATACGTCAACTTTTAAAATAACTTGTATGTTACAACGGCTGTCAGTTAACACGTTTATCCACTGATCCCTTAATTTATTATGAATAATTCTTTAGGAAGAACAAAAAACATCAATTACAAAGTCTGCTTTATTTATCGATCAAAATATTCCTGAAATATATACAGGTAGATAGTTATGTAGATGAATGACAGCAATTATTGTAATTTTAAATTCCGAGAAGACTGAAGAAACTAATGTTCTAACAATGATATAAATATTTATTTATTATTATTATTATTATTATTATTATTATTTTCTATGTTTATACATTTTCGTATAGAAATATTTATCCAAAAGTTTCTAAGAGCAAGTTTTTGAATCATAATTAGCATCAATTAGGTACTTTAGGTATTTTTGAAAGGTCATTTGTAAAAGATCTCAATATTTTTTCCAAAATTTAAAAAAAACGCCTTTAAAACTTTTTTTTTTAATCGAAACTGTATTGAAGATTTAAATATAATAGCTAAACTAATACCTATGAGTAATTTTTCTTTTTCTCAATTAATAGTAAAAATATAAAAGTGAATTAGTAAAAAACATTTTTTTTTTTTTTTTCTAATATTAATACACTTTATAATTCTTTAGTAAAAATGTTTTATATCAACTGAAGTTCCATTCAGAATCATTTTATTAAAGAATCGATTTATCATTTCTTTAAAATTTTACATAAACACTAAATCCCACCAGAGGAACGAAAAATACTCACGGTCACAAATTATGATAGGCTTTTAATTTATTACAATAGATAAGGACGGATACAATAATATGTTGAATGAAAAAAAAAAACTTGTAGCTTTGAGTCCTCTCTAACCCCCTTCCCACCATATTTTACGCTTAATATTTTCGAGGAAATCGAGCGATTTTCGTAATTATTATTTCGAGAAAAATTTTGGAAAATTTTAGAGGACCCGAAGATCCGATATACCTTTGCAACAATTCCATCGTTTTTGAGGGGGGGGGTCACATATGGGCGAGGCGGAAACGTTAATATTGCTCGTCTGCCGGCTAAGAACGTAAATCATATTACAAAAACAGTGTGTGGAGGACTGATAGGAGGTCCCGTGCTGCTGTGTGCGGGAAATATAAGACGGTGGATGAAGAGACAGAGGGTGAAAGAGAGAGAGAGGGAAAGAGAGAGAGAGAGAGAGAGATATAGAGGGTGAGAGTGAAAGGTGGAGAAAAGAATTACAGCTCATTATTTACTTGCACCGCGCGTTTGAATTACCTAAACAATTTTCGAGCCCGGTCGACGCGTCGTCTGTAAGCGCGTATACTGCGCAGGTCTCGCGTTTCCCGGTGGGAGGGTGGAGAAGGGGGGGGAGGGTAAATTATTATGTTCGGCGCGAGATACTCGCAGGGCATAAAGGCACACGCGAGCGCGGTAATTAATCGACTCCTACGATAACGGTGTAGTCTCGTCGTCGCGCGTTTATAATAATAATAATTCAGTCCGTCACCCGATTTGTATTGTGAGCAGCAGGTATTAGATCCCGCGACGGTCCAATTATTGCGTCC
The DNA here is from genome assembly GCA_025469315.1 of Stegophylla sp. TES_Ste_2020. Classification (NCBI taxonomy): domain Eukaryota; kingdom Metazoa; phylum Arthropoda; class Insecta; order Hemiptera; family Aphididae; genus Stegophylla; species Stegophylla sp. TES_Ste_2020. The sequence continues at coordinate 5,146 of JAIPRM010011187.1, forward strand.
GCCACCAACACGTGCGTAATACTACCACGGTTATTGCGAAAACCAGGGGTTCCCAAACGGTATGTGATGGACTGGCCCGGGACGACCGAGTACACCGATCGCAGACACAGACCCCCGGACCACAGCCGTTGAAGAATATTATGCAAAAAAAAATACGAAATACAAAATATTTTTTCCCGTACGGGGTACTTACATAACGACTGGACAAATACGATAACTTTTGTTTCATTAATAAATTTAAACTTTTTTTGTTTTTGATTCTGCGTGGAGCGAAGAAGCTATTCTTCATATTATTAAAATCATATTATAGTATATAAGTTATTTGTCTATATTTTTAATATTCTATATTGACTTTACTACTTTCTTTCGAGGCGCTAAATAAAATTATTATCACTTAACAGTGGTAGTAATATTGAAAAATATAATATGTGTCTACAAAATAACATTATAACAGATAAAAATGGTTTTAAATGGGTACATTATTATAGGTATTCAGTTCAAAAAAAATCTTTTTTTTTCTTCAAAATATCTGTTTACGACACTAATCTCTCCTCCCCCCCCCTAGTTGGGAATTTCGTTTACTCCACAGTTTCAAATACATTCCATTCGATTTTCAAGAGTAACTCGACACAAGCGGTTTAAAAACAGCAATTATTTCTATGGAAATTTCCAACTTTTGTTGATCGTCGCGTTTCTATTGGAATAATTATTTACATTTAATTTATAAACAAAAAAATAAAAAATAAAACGTGAACACGTGGATTTTTCCATTGACATAAAATGACGAGTATAATCGTTGAACTGTGTGCATCAAATATGTACATAGCACACGTTGTCAGCGTTTTGATATCAGCAATGAATAACAATTCACATTTTTACATTTTTTTTTTTTTTTCAATACGTTAGTACAAAAAAAAACGTCAAATTTTTATACACGGTGATGTACGTTTTCATGTAAACCTTTTTTTGTGATAATTTTTATTTTTTTATTATCAAATAAATGTTTGACCTCTACAAAAGTGTAAAAAAAAAACTGTATAATTAGTACCTGATCGTAAGGATATTTTCTGGTTCAGAATAATTATTGTAATAACTGTTGTTGAAATGCGCAAAAGATGGTGATGAGTAGGGCCGGGGTTTTTATACTCTCTAAAAAGTCGCAAAAATGCTATATTAAAAAAAAATTTATAAAAATGCCTTCAAAATCTTGAAAAATTCACTATAAACATTAAAAATATGTTAAAAAATGTATTCATTCTACTTACTGACTTAGAGGTGTTGAAACACAAAGAGGAAAAAAGAGACTGCATCAAAGTCCCAGGCTCATCTCAAGTAACAAATTTGAAAATACTGGAGAGACTCTAGAAAATGTCTGAAACGTGATGGGAACAGTTGTCAAAATAATGTTGAGATCTTGTGAGCCAATTATACGCGCATCTGTCTTTATAGCCCAAATATTTTTCCTCAAAACCGAATACAAATAATGATTAATTATTATATTGTTCCCGTTCTCGTGTTTTTCAGGATATTTGAAAAAGTCGTCAGCTACTGCGACACGTTCGTCAGCCAATTGCCGTTGTCGTTCATCTTGGGGTTTTACGTGACTTACGTGGCCAAACGGTGGTGGGACCAATACTTGGCGATCCCCTGGCCGGACAGGTGAATATTGTCGACTTCATAATGTGTGAGTGCATAGAATTCACACGATTCGATTTTTGTTTTCAAGTGCGATGCACCTGATATCGATGTACATAGACGGCAACGACGACTACAGCCGCATGGTACGAAGGTCCTTGGTGAGATATTTGATTTTGACTTTGATTTTAGTGCTGCGTTCCATCAGTTCGTCGGTGAAAAAACGTTTTCCCACGCTGGAACACGTCGTCGAGTCAGGTAATGTAAATATATACATTTTTCTTTTCCACCGCATCGATTCGTTTGACCGATTTTCGTCGATTTGTCGTGGCATTTTTTATTTTTTTCATTTATCATTCTTCCTCTCATTAAATTCTGTCAATAAATACTGTTATTTAAAAATGCAGTCCTTATTATTATCATTTAAGTGCAGCAGTGGACTTGAATCCTTTTTACAAAACTCAATGATTTGGTGTATTAGATTTATTCTAAACGTTCATGTCATTAAATAATAATAATAATAAAAAGAAAATTTTATCAAATTTATATACTGCAACATAATAATATTAACATGAAATTATTATCACATCGTTATAGAAACATTGGCATCACAATATCGACTGATATTTTCTTTTTGACAATAATTTTGGGCTTATGCTAAACGGGCTTTATCCCGTAACTGAAGCCTTTTAAAACATGAGTTTCATATGAAAGTTTGAAGATTCTCGTTTAAAGATAAGTGATAACGAATATGTAATAATCACATTTTCGACAAAACGTTGACTGAAGTCTCATATTTTGCATTCAATAAAATTATCGAAATTCCCGCAGGTTACATGACGCAAGACGAAATAAAAGTGTTTCATTCGCTTCCCAAGGTCGAATTCAACACGTATTGGATACCTTGCACTTGGTTCACTGCCCTGTTGAAAGAAGCCAGGAGATCGAAGCGAATCGAAGGATCCGAAGGAGTGAAACTCATAATGGAAGTATGATATATTATTATGTTATACCATAGCGTGCGTTCAATTTTTAATACGCGATTTTTATACAATTGAACAAAAATATATTTAAACGGTTAATAATATCAGTAAAGTCATAGCTCACGGGTTATAAGGTGTAAATCTATATATAAAAAGGACGTACTTCGCACCTTGGTTGTTCTTCTCTCTTCAAATGGGATACTCTTGTGGACGTATTAAATTTTAAAGAAACGATAAATCGTTTCTACAATAAGACGATTCTGAACGAAGAAAATTAATAATACAAAGAACAATAATAGGTCATCGTTTCAACACACCCAGTATCTGACCCGAAGTGCGAATTATGTCCGGCTGTCTTATCTATATTTTACTTTACTTAACTTTACTTTTTTTCATCCAATAAATAAAGAAGAGGGGGAAAAAATTAATTAACTATGTGTATTATGTGTAACTAGTTACACATTTTAGTTATTAATATTATAAGAAAGTCATTATTATTAATGAACGATAAATATAAAAACTTTTGGGTTGTTTAATTATTCTTGAGCCAAGTTTTGAGAAAAAATTTGAAATAAGTGCTTCCCAAAGTCTCGGTTATCGAAACGCATAAACGACAGAGGGGTTATAAAATATTCTTGCGCGAAAAGGGACACGAAGATTTTCAAATATTTGGGTGAGCAAAAAAAAAAACTCGGACGAAAAGAGAAAGATAATTTTTGGGGGAAAAAAGTCGCACCGCGAAGAAAGAAGTGTCTCAAATACACCAGTGCCGGATCGAACGCGGGCATTTCGACTGCCGATTATGTAATAATTATTATTGTAGGGTCCGGATTTGTATGCATTTTCATATTTGCAGCTCAACGGGAGTAAGAAATGTGCAGAGAATGTATAGAAAAATTTTTATTCTGCATATAAATGCATATTTTAGAGATGACAGGATATTTGAAGAATTTTGCATGTTTAAGCGTATTTTATAGAAAAGTTCATAAAACCAATTATTTTATTTTTATTTTCAACTTAAATGCTAGATTATGATTTATATGATTTATCACGTTTATTGTTGGGAAATAAATTGTACTCCCAAAATCCTATATTTTTGTACAGTTTATGTTAAAATTATAAACTCCTCTAGGTTCGGTGCACATTTATTTTAATCCTCGACACCACGATAACGGCGAGATATATTCTTCAAATTTTCACCCATGTCACCATTGATATGAATACTAGTATTTATAATCAATGATGTCACTAACGTGTCTCAGCTGGTACATGCATTTGCAGCGTCACCGCACGTCAATATAACGCAAGTGTGTTATACCGGGCTTTATCGCATTGCGGTCGTTGGCGAATATTCCGTTCGATTTATCTCATACAAATTTCCTTTTTAAAATTATATTTTTAGCCTTAAATTTTATAAATGCCTATTAATACCTCATTATTTTTTTATTATTATTATTATTATTATTATTATCATTTGTAACAAAAGTATTTATATTATTTTTTATGAATACATTTTTAAATATTTTATGTTTTTAAATTATTGTTGTTACTACTTGATACCTGTAATCAAAAAATTAAGTGTACCTAATATTGAGTTGTCTTACAATTCATTGAAGAAATTAAAAATACATAGGTATATAAATGCATATATTTCGGGTAAGAGCATATTATTTGCATATAATTAAAAAATATATATTAAGTGCATATTTAAAGGTTTTTTGGTACATAAATGCATACTTTTTAAAGCTTTTTGAGTGTATACAAATCCGGACATTAATTATTATTATTAGAAAACGTTCGGATTTCGCGTCTACATCGGCCGTCGTGTATGCGATTACCGTTTACATGCCTAATAATAATATGATTCATCGCGACGCCGCCGGACGCCACGACACGAAATCTTCGAAGCTAAAAGCGCGAATGCAGTTTCTCACCCATCGATCAGAGATCTATAAATGTAATACGGACGGCATAATAATAATATATACACGGGTGGGCTCGACGACGATAACAATGCAAAGTAATTGATTTGTCTGCTCGCGAACTAAGTGAAATCGACACAGCCGTGAAACCCATTAATACGTATTACAGTTCGTATTGTCTAACCGATAATTATTATTATTATTACCCATTGATGTTACCTGTATATATATATATATATATATACACATATAGGGTGTTCGATGAATATTAATTATTCGTGTCGCGATTCGGCGGTCCCGTTTAATGGAAAATGGGTTTTTCGATTTTTTTCATCTACCATATTGTGTACTATTACGTGGCGAACAGTGTTGAACAGTGTTTTATTTATGAAACAATTTTTTTGAGATGCTATAACGTTTTTCCCAGAATTCGATAGATAAACGTGTTCATTTAGTTCAATGTTTCCCAATCAGGGGGGCACGCCCCCCTAGGGAGGCATAAGCAAATTGCTGGGGAGGCGCAAGCAGTCATCACAAAGTAAAATTTTTAATTAGTGTAGAGAAAAATTAATAACGACCGTTATTGGGTATCGATAACATATAAAGATTGCAATCGGTGTTTAGTCGCTAAACATAACTTATTATTATTATTATTATTTTATACTAATTTATTTTTACAATTATTCATATTCATTGATTAATCCGTTATATTATTTACTATTATTCATATATTATAATTATTATCATCAATAAAAAAGTTATCATTCCGAATATCGTGTAGTTTATTTGTAAAGTATACAAAAAAGGTGATACATTTTGTTCATTTATAGGAGAGGAGAGGCGCAAGATTTTTGGAAATCTACAAAAGGGGGCGTAGAATAGAAAAGGTTAGGAACCACTGATTTAGTTGATACTTTTAAGAAGATATTTTTTTTTATATTGTTTGGGTCGACAAAAAATCGCCAATCCTCTTCTGGATATTATAAATCCTAAATCATCGTGTGAACGTCATTGATGTGTTTCTATTCGTTTTTCTCTACGCGAATTCGCGACCTGTTATCCGTATTTCATAGAGGACACGGAAATTAATTACGTTAAAATGTAGTTTTAGCGTTGTATTTCGACAGAAGCCTCGTGTGATGTGATATACGTATATTATAGAAGGGGAAAACACTCGAAAAAAAAAAACGAAATACTTTAATATTTTAAAAACATTTTCAGACAGATGTAAAAAAAAAAAATACGAGTAGGACCTTTAGTACGACATAAATTCGATAACTTCTTTTTCTCCATAAATAATATTTAAAAAAAAAAAAAAAAAAAACTGTCAAGTCATCCTCTTCCGACCGCTAAAACATTCGAAAGATAAATATACTTATAATATATTATATTCAACCACGGTATTAATGTGGTAAATCGCGTTCAAATCGTAATGTTTTTTTTTCTTTTTATACATATACATATCAATTTTTATAAAAAAAAATCACACCGATTCCTCTCTGATTATTTACACAAGTGGTTCCCAACCGACAAGAAATTAAGATACTGCACTTGGGAAAATTCAGTGATGGTGAAATAACAAGCATTTTTTTTTTTTTTATTAATTTTATAAATAAAAATAAATTTTAAATCTACTTAAATTATTTAATAATAATATTTACATTTTATACAATTATTTCTGCTATTATGTTTAGTAATTTTTGTTCTCATATATATTAATATTATGAACTAGTAAATTGATTTATATCTAATTTATAAAACAATGAAAATAAAAATTCAGTATTAGTAAAAAATATACGTGTATACTTATAGTTATTTTGTATGATTCATTTGTATGACAAACAAAAAAGTAAAAACTCTAATTTAAGGGGTTTAAGATTTTCGAATATTTACAAGGTTGGTTGAGATTTTTGAAATAGTACAATAAATAAATGGAATACAACAAGTTGGGAACCACTGATTTACACGAATGCGTTTCGTTTGTACAACTCTGCGGCTGTAGACGCGAATCTTTTTAAAGGTCACGGAAACTTTAACATGAATATTAATAAAAAAAAAAAAAAAAAAAAAAAACTTCTCGCAGAACTGTCTGTGCAGACAGTCTCGACTGCCAGTCGTAGTAGTACGTCTATATTGATAAAACCATACAAAAAGAAAACAAATTCAACGTTCAGAATTTTCCGCCGTCGTGTCGATAAATAAAAGTTTTCGCGCGACTTCGTGGTACGATACGATCGTTTTCGAATTTTTATCAAAATAAGCGTTCCGAAAAAAAAAAAAATGGATTTTTCATTACGTTGTCCGAGAAGGTCGATGTATTTATTATTAATTCCCTGTGCAAATCAAATATTTTTACAGTTTTCTTCCGTATATGACGACAACACCGCTGTGATTTATTTATTTATTTATTTCAATTCAAACGGGTATTAACCCGATTACAAAATTTATACAGGTTTGTTGTACTTAGTGATTAATGATAAAGATAATAATAATAATAATAATAATAACAATTAACAATAACAGTATAAATAACAATAACAATAAATAATAGTAATTAACAACATTAAAAGCAAAAACAATTATAAATAATATTCTAGTAATAAAAATATTAAAAAATTCAACAGTTATATGTATATTTGTATACATATAATGCGAAACTGGCCTAATATTTCGGCGAAAAATTTCCACAATTACCAAAATAATTAACGCTAGTTAATTAAAGTTAGTTTGGATTCAAAAAAAAAAAAAAAAAATGATAGTTTCCTAGTCGCTTTTGTCAAATTTTGGATAGTTTTTCCTAAATTTCGATGAAAATTATTGAAAATTTTGAAAAATGACCTCTTTTTGACTTTATCGACTTTAAATTGTAAACAAAGCATAAAATAATTATTAATTAGATACGTCAAACGCGTAAAACGTTTTTTTTTTTTTTCTGACGACTTATAGTCGTGAATAATTAAAAGTTTATTTTTTTTATTCCGCGTTCGTTTATTATAAATCACTCGCTTAGGACATAAAACCTAACCTAACATAACACTACACGTACGATTCGTGGAACGATCATTCGATTTTCTCTGCGATATTTTCCGTTTCGTCTTCCCATAAAATATATATATTTGTTTATCACCTTGTAAAAATTTTACGCACGAGACCTCAGTACTAAATCAATAAATCAACAGGCGATTAACCGAATCAGGCGGAACGAATAGACTACAAAAATTACACCAGATAGTGTGTGTGTGTGTGTGTGTGTGTGTGTGTGTGTGTGTGTGTGTGTGTGTGTGTGTGTGTGTGTGTGTGTGTGTGTGTGTGTGTGTGTGTGTGTGTGTGTGTGTGTGTGTGTGTGTGTGTGAGTGTGTGTGTGTGTGTGTGTGTGTGTGTGTGTGTGTGTGTGTGTGTGCGCAGTAGGAAGACCCATTTACAT
>JAIPRM010011188.1:0-13108 GCA_025469315.1 Stegophylla sp. TES_Ste_2020
TATACATTTTCTTTTTTTAATTATAGTAAATACCATATTAATTTAAGATATGTTGTCGGTCCAGATTTCTGCCTTCCGCGGTCCGGATGCGGACCGCGGTCCGCCAGTTGCCGACCGCTGGTCTAGAGCTAAATCCGGTTTCAAAAAGTTACTGGTTAAGACTTTTGGACAAGTATTTTCATTTGTAAAAGTGCTCACAGAAAAAAAAAATGAAAGTCATTGTAAAACACTAGCTATGGTTACCAGATTTCAAAATTCAAAATATAAGACAAAGAAAAAGAATTACGTCTAACCCCCGTCTCCTCCCAAACAACTCATACTGTTTTAAATTAAAATGTTTTTAGTTAATTTCTTTATCAATCTTTTATTACATTTTAATAGTATTTCAACAACATAGGTTAATATAAAATAATAACAAATGTAAAGTAAATAAAGTATAAATATACAATTTTTAAACTTAATAAAATAATTAAAAAAAAAAAAACTTTGTGTTAATGTAGCCATTAGCCAATAGGAATAAAATTATAAAATAAATATCACATTAATTTTATATAAATACGAGTATGTATATTTTAACCTTACAAAATTTATTAGTTGCTATTCATATGATCATGGTGATTGGTGTGTTATATTTATTAGAAGAATGAATATCTTTTAATATTAACTGATATCCTAAGGGTTAAAGGAATATTATATTTTATTGTATGGGCAATTTTTTGAAAAAAAGGGACATTTTAGTGCCCCGAAGAGAGTTGCTGGGACCACATTGTTATTTTTTAATCTGAACAATGAAATTACATTTAATATCACAGAAATATTCTATAATATACATTTTAAATTTAACTGATGCTTTTAATTTCTTTCACTAAAATAATATTTTTACTTACAATATTATTTTGGTATGTTTTTCTATCTATGTAAAAAATATTCTTTAAGACTAGCTAGGAGAATAATGTTATATCAGCCATTAAGTTTTTTTGTAATTAAGCTTATAATAAATAATTCTATTTAAATAATTTTATTGATAATTTCTAGTTACCTCTATAGGCTATAAGATATTTAAATTTTTCAAATGGTACAGCAAATGTAATTATTTTCATGACATAAATGGTACACGCCATTTATGTCCCTTTTTTTCGAAAAATTGCCCATACAATAAAATATAATATCCTTTTGACCCTTAGGATCAAAGGGACATTATATTTATTAGAAGATATTCATTCTCCTAATAAATATGATACACCAAAATGTTAAGAATCATAATTCTTTTGATTCTTATCACATGAATTAAATCACTGTTATCAGAGATGTCCAACTTCACAGTTCACAAACACTTTTTAGGGTTGTAGTTATTACACACAGATTAGAGTTTATTAATAGTTAACATTGTTAGTAATTTGTAGTTATTTGAAGTTAACCATGTCCTCAAATCTTTATTCTAATCTGTATATGAACACTGAAGTCTATGATTTGAGTTTTTTTTCTTAAGAGTAATTTTCAATAATAATGCAAGTGTTAAGTTGGATAATACTAGTATCAGACACTTGTGGACAGTACTTTGTGTGTAAGAAATGAACGTTAAATGAAAAATTTAGCAAAATGCAACTACAGTATTATTTACTTTTTGAAAACTACTCAATCTTCATTTGAAATTGAACTATGTAAAATTTTTTTACATAATCAATGGAGAAAGTAGAGCGCAAAGAAGTATATGGTAAGCATGTGATAATTGACCGACATGTTAATAATATGATCTAATTAAAATGTTTAGTCTTTTTATTTTAACATAAATAGATTTTAAGTAGTCTAATTTTTAATCAAATTTACAGATACCCCAGTAACTGACGAAAATGGATCTCCTATCAGCATTGTATGGAAACCCAATCGTATGTATTTGTGTTATACCTATCAGTTGTACATTTTTCAGTCAATATTGTTTTATGTTTAATTATACTTTATAATATTTTTTTAGTTTATAAACTTCAGCAAGAATCCCCTAAGCCTCAACCAGTATTTGCACCTAGTGCTGTGTCCGGATGTCCATTTTTCTATGGTCTTGAGTTTCATGGAGCAATGAATCATAAGGAAGCGAATTCATTACTAAAAAATGATGGCAACTATTTAGTACGATTAAGCACCAGTTCGAATGATAAAACATATACACTCTCTTTAAAGTAGATAATAACATTTAAATTTTGATCAATTGATTTTATATTCTATAAACTGTGAAAAAACTAAAGTGTTGATCATTTTTTTAGAATATTTGACAAAGTCCATCATTATAAATTATTTTACGATGGACAACATTATGTTTCCCAAAAACGTTTCAATACAATAAATGATCTTGTTGCAGATGGTTTGGTGAGTTAAATTAATGTATAATCTGACAGTTAAAAATGTTTAATTTTTTAAACTAAAATTCTCACAATAGAATTAATTCTAAATAAGTAGTGAGATACTTAAATACATGTAAATGTTCAAATTTTTGTATAAAGTTACTTAATAAGTATTAGAATCATCAAACGGTCAAAATTTGACCTGAAAAATTAATTAATTAATTTTTATGTGATTGTACACTGATCTTACACTGATATACATACATTGAATTTAAATGTTGAATTAAAAATTATTTTGTTGCATACAACATATCAACACTCCCAATAAGTCTCTCCCAAGAAGCAAAAAATATCAATGGTGCTACAAAGCATGTTCAGCTTTTTATTTGTTGTTAGTTTCTGAATAAAGTTGTCTTAGTTATTTTTGTTTTTGAATATTTTTATTAAAAACTTACGTACCTATACTAATTACAATTAATGAGTATAGTTGTGTTACTCAAATGGGATAAATTATTTTGTTTAATTATAATATGGTAAATAGTTATAAATGCATTGAAAGTGTTTTTTATTTAACAGGTGACTTTATACATGGAATCTAAAGCAGGAAAATACATTCACTTGATGCATAGTTTAATAAGTTATGAAAAAAGTCCTTATATGACATTAAATAAACTTAAACGCAGAACTCTAAAAGGAATGAAACCAAAACAGTTAAATTGTGAAGAAGTAGTTGATTATGATAAGCCTCACAGTTTCAAAACGCATAACTTTAAAGGACTTAATTGGTGTGAATTATGTGGTAATTTTTTATGGGGTTTTACCCAGCAAGGAGTGAAATGCGAAGGTATATTGAAATTTTATAACTTAAGAAAATATCATTTGTTGTGATTATTTGTACTATTATTATAGATTGTGGTTTCAGTGCACATTTTAAGTGTTCTGAAAAGTTGCCACCGGATTGTTGCCCAGACTTAAAATTGTTTCGAGGAGTTTTTGGAATTGACTTAACTACTCATGTCAAAGCCTACAAAACAAATAGACCATTTGTTGTAGACAAATGTGTTGAAGAAATTGAAAGACGTGGTATGTCAGTTGAAGGAATATACCGAGTATCTGGGTTTCAAGAAGAAATGGACAGTTTGAGACTAGCCCTTGATAAAGGTAAAAATTATAATTTTTTGTTATTTATTTGTACTTAATACATATCAAATTGAATGTTTCTGTGTATATTTCTTTAAATCTTTCACAATGTTCTCATCATAAGCTGAATATAAGATACTGTAAATGAGATTCAATTTTCATTTAAGTCATTAGAAAATGTTATTTATTTTAATATTAGCTTGTTGATTCCAATATAAATTTGTTATAAATTTTAAATCTTTTGCATCAATACCAATTTTTTGTCAATTATTACCTAAATAATACTTTTATTTCATGTATTAAAATTCAGATGTGTATTCATAATATTTATAGTATACTCAATATTTAAAATTGTTTAATGAAAAATTACAATATTTGTTTTCAGATGGCAAAACAACTGTTATGGGTGACCAGGCTTATGAAAATATACATGTTGTTGCTAGTATTTTGAAAATGTATCTTAGATTACTTCCAATTCCACTGATTACATTTGATGTACATCCTCATGTTTTGGAAGCTTTAGGTAAGCATTTAATAATCTATATAATCAGTGGTCTGCTCAGGAATTTCTTATGAAGGGAGGGATGATATTATCTGAAGCTGAAGTGGGAACTAAATCCAGGATAGGAAATAATATACCTAATCATAGGCACAATTAGGAGGGAGGGCTTAGGCTTAGCTAACCTCTCAAAACCCTCCAGATATTTTTTAAATAGTATGAGGTTAATGCCCTTGGGACACTTCACTCGAAATATCTCTTTTTAAACTTTTTCTTATCATTATCCTAATACTAATTTCAACTTAAAAAGACCGGATATACTCCATGGGACATGGGTATTCTTCACTCCTTGGGTGAGGTACTTTTGGTGGATGTATTGTCATATTGAATTTATAAAGGAACGAAAAATCATTTTTTTAATAAAGCAATTCTGAGAGGAGCTTCAGTTTATTCAAGAAAAATTTACTTAATTACTAAAATTTGTTATAATTAAAAAAAAAAAAAAAAAAAATATTTTACTCAGCTTGTTTTATATTTCACTATTAATTAAAAAAAGGGAAAAAAAAGTTTGATGAGAAAATAAAAGCTTTCAAAATTATCTTGCACCAAACATTTCTCATATTATTGTTTATTTATATTTAAATTTTTATGAAGTTTGGATTAAAAAAAGATAGTTTTATTAAAGAAGTTTTTGTCAAATTTTGGTCATTTTTTCAAAACTTTGAGAAAACTATCAAGATATTTGACTCCAAAAAGTACTGCCTAGAGGCAAATTCTGATTTGAGTAGGTAGTAAATATTTCAAACTATTTGTATACAGGTACTTTAATGTTTTTTGCTTTGCATTTTATAACAAAACTATTACACAGAAAAAAGATAATAGGAGGGTATATAACTCCTATCTTTCCCCCATCCCCTCCACACACCACTGTATATGATATCAGTGTAAATGTAAACGAAAGACATATTATTATGTTTGCTACATTGTTTATGATATTTTTTTAAATTCAATTCTAATTAAGTGTTTTTTTATTTCATTTAGAAACACAAATGTTTTGGGAAAAATTATTACAAGTAAAAGAAGCTTTAAAAAAATTACCACCGGCTCATTATAACACTTTAAGTTATTTAATGGCTCATTTGTACAGGTTAGTATAACACTATAACAGTAGTTATCCATAAAGTTAAGTTTGGATAACGCTATTCTAGTAATTTTTTTGTCTAATGGTTATCAAATATGTTTCATTTGTATATTATATTATCAATACTGAACAAATGTTAAGCTATTTGAAAATATGTTGAATATTATTTTAATTTTAGGGTAACTTTACGATCAGATGAAAATAAAATGACGGCTCAGAATTTGAGTACAGTCTTCGCTCCAACACTGATGCCTATGCCTGATTTAATTGATTTTAAAGGGACAATACCGGATATGAATCGTGATATAAGTGCATTACACATGATTATTGAAAATCAAAATGCAATTTTCAATTGAATTCAAACTGTAGTTTACAGTTGATAAAATTTTATAATTTATATAATAATTATAATTTTTCCTTAATACAGTATTATTTTTTATAACAATTTGATGTCAAGTTGTTTAATACAATATTTTTCTAAAAAACTAAAATATTTTCGTCTAATTTATAATATTATATTTAATCTTTTGTTATTTTATATGGATATATCTATTTTTATACTATTGTGTGATTTATTTTTATAATTTATAAAAAATATATATTGACAAGTTTACTATATTATATTTTATTTTTACGTAAAATTTTCTCTGAAATGTTTCATGTACTATACATAATGATATATTAAATCCCACTTTACATCACTGATTCTGAGAAAGTACTTTATGTTTGCAGGAGTACTTTTAATTCAAATAAAATGTCTGTAACATAGAATATATAGAGATCTATTGGCTAGTAAAAATATTTAGTTATTAGATTCTGAGTAGAGCAAAGAAGCGAGTGTTTATTCCATGATGTTTATTAATATTATTATTATTTATGTGTAAATGTTTTCTTATAAAAATTAGAAAATAGGAAGATTATAGTTTGGAAAGTATTTTGGTGAAATTTTTTTTATAATGTGAATTTTTTATATCCTTTTCTCAGTAAATATTGGAATGTAAAACTGACTGAGCAAAATGTAGAAATAATAATCAACTATAATTTTTAAACAAAATTGTTATGAATTAATTGAAGCTCCGCTCAGAATCGTTTTATTGAAGAAATAATTTTTATTGTTTCTATACAATTCACCTACCAACAGCAACCCACCCGAGGAACAAAAAATACCCACATTGAAATCATATAAACTATTCATACATCGATACAAATTTTCTTAAAAAATAAAATTGATTTAACATACACAATCATGTTATAAATATGTATCATCGATAGTGTTAAGTACTGTAGTACAAAAATCATATTATACCCAAATAATTTAATGTATCGATTTAATCAATGCGTAAAAATAATTAAAATATAATATTCATAGTAATACTGACCTTGACTTTGTCTGATTTTATTTGAAAATACAAGTCCAGAGTTTTTTTTTTAATGGCTGCATTTCAGTGATTTATAAGTACTATACATAGAATGTGAGACCATACAATAATATCTATTATCTACTTTTATGTCCTAAATACAAGTCCTTAAGAAAGACAGTCAACATAATAAAATTATAACTGGTAGATACCTAATGATAAAGATAGGTCTAAAATATTAGAACTTTTTTGTTGTAGTTTTGTACATAATTTTTACAAATTACAGTAATAGCTAGTATATCGACTTACATCTTCGAAAACTCAATATTATTGAACATTGGTTTTATTAGAAGTTTATAAATAGATTTATTTAAAAATCATGCACCTCAGTGAAATTAACATGGCCCTCTCTAGCCAAACTGATGTCTTTTACATATGGATAGATTGAATATTAATTTTTTCTAAATCTGACTACTATTTTCTTCTTTCGTATAGTTCAAACTTGAATCTGAATTTTATTTGAACAATTTTTGAACTTTTGAACTTTAAAGAAATTAAAGTATTTGCAAATTTAACAATTTTAATTTAAAAAAGAAAATTATAATAGTAGTTATCAGCTAGTGTTTAAAAGTTTTATGTAAAAATGGTTAAATCTTTAAATCAACATTTTAAAAACAAATTAAAAGCTAAAAATAATAGAGTGAACAAACATGTTAAATGAGTAAAAAATAAAAATTAAAAAAACCAAATAAATATATTATATTTTACTATTCAAACTTACTTTTTTTTTCGCACTTCAAACTGTTTGAATTTCTTAAAGTTTGAGGTGTTCAAGAACCCATCCCTACTTCTACACTAGATTATTAGTTCTTAGTATTCATACACCCAAAGGTGCTAAGATTAATTGAAATAATCAAATACCATTTTCGTGTGAACACTGGAACTTTAAATATATTTTAACAAATTGGAAAGAAAACAAACAATTAAAAAAAAACATTTATTATAAATTATCTTGTATAATCTTAATATCTTTAAATTGTGCTGATACAGTACAAATTATAATTAAATATAATCACAATGAAAATATATTTTCATTTAAAAATTAATCCAAGACATGAAAAAGTATGATTCTTTTAAATGCTGATTAATTATAAATATAATATCAATTAGTAACAACATAGTAATAATAACATTTCATATTTATAACATCTGATCACTTATTTAAATTAGGCACTTAACAGTGTAAATTTTAATTCATTATTTGTTTTAAAATTTACGTTAAAAATATTAAATCGAAGCATATTCAATCAAAACCATTTTTTTCAAATAATAATTGTTCATGGATTAAACAACCTTACCCATAGGATTGAATTGAAAATTACACCTTGGCACAGTAGGAACAAAAGCTACATCCATCTGTTTCTACTTGGATAATATACAAATGTTTTTTAGAAGATCAGAGGAGGCTATAGTTCTGGCCTTTTCCATGTTTACATCTATACCAATACCGTACACAGGAGGGTACACATTGTCTATACCAAGAACACAAAAATTTAAATTTTTATTTACCATTGATTCTTTATCAATAAATTTTTCGACCAAAAGCATTTCACACTCTTGAACAATTTGTTTAAGGACAGCATATGGATCAGCAAGTTCTAATGTGTTATCTTGGTTATATTGTTTAATAATATCTTTTAAGGTATCAGTGTTTGGCCACTCGGTTTTTTTAAAAAGTAAATGATAATTAGATAAGTCTTCATCCATTGGTGGGTGTTTTTTAATATGTTCTGATTTAATCATTTCCACTTGTTCTAAAATTTTAATGGAGTCCGGTGCTTGTGCCTCACTTTCAAATGCCAGTGACTTGTCAATGGACATTAACTTTTTTACCATTTGCACAGCAGCTAAGTGCTTGGCTTGCTTTTTGGTTTTATGCGTCGCTACTTCAACCATTTTTGCTACCTGACAACTTATAGTGAACAGTTTAGCGTGTGCTTGTCCTTCTTCACGAACTAAATTGAATTCAGGCAATGCCAGTTTATTATTTGCACAAATATCATTCAATTGGCCTACAGCATTAACTTTAATAGTATTGTCAAAAGGAGAAACTACATGCTTTTCAAAATCCCATTGTTTAAAGTCAGTCTTCAAAAGCTCAGGTTTGTCTTTAATCATTTGATTAAGCAATTTGAATGCAGCAACATGCTTGGCTTCTTTTTTAGAAGCCCCTTCACCCACAGTTTCATAGCCGTCTAATGTCAGGCTATACTTAAAACTGACTTTACTCTGTGAAATACCATTATGTATAAGATCATACTGAGGAACGAGACGATTTTTGGCTGCATATTCTTGTACAATTGACGCCGGAGTCTTATTTAATGAACTAATGTGGGCAGACTTATCCTGCAGATCTAATGCCACTGCGTCATTCATTTTCTGTAATAATAAAACACTTATTAGTATTTGGAAATTATGCTTAGCATACTGATCAAATGAAAAATGAAATTGAAGTATCCACGTTTTATCAGCAATATTTTTTAAAAAATTTACAAACAAGAGTAAATTATTTCTTTATTTTGCATCTTAAGCAAGTATACACAAATATTTAAAATTTTTGTTTTCAACATAATAATTTTTAAGCTTCTTAATGTGATATTACTAGTGTGTATTTATCAACTCTAAAAAAGAGGAACTCAAATTATTATATTCTGCCTAGGAGTACATACAACATAATATTAAGGTACTTAGGTGTTATCGCGATAAATTGTTTTTAGGATCCCCTAGCTTAAGGCACCTACTTGCTTTCCAGGTGAATTTAAATTGAAACAAATCCTCAATTTGTTGTGAAAAACCACATCAGAAAAATAACTGGAAGTTTTTATATGTACTTTATAGTATTAGAATACGATATATTATGTATATTATACTCCTAAAAATAGGCAGGTAGTTGCAATAGAAGAATTTCATTTAAATTATAAAAACTATTGTGTGCTATCAAATTAATACCTATCACAAGTAAAAGAGCACTTTGAAAAAAATTATTTTTACTTATTTTGTTGTGTTCAAGTCATCAGATATTTTTCTATAAGTACTACCTAATTTGTAAGGCAGTCTCTTATGTTGTAGCCTTATTACAACTATGGATTAGAAATAGTTGGCTAATTGGATAAGTAAGGTGTAAATCTGTTTTCTGTTTACCACTTAAGCTGAATACCTAGATCAAATTTTTTAAATAATTGATAAATTTATACATACAGATAACAGTATCAATGTCCTTTGTAAAATTGTTCAGAATTTTTTAAAAATATTAATTTATTTGATACTATAATAATTTTACAGTCATAAAAAAACAAAACCAACATAAAATTTTTGCATACCTAAGAATTGGTACAAAAAAATGTACGAGGTCTTCAGTAAAATGTGATAAATGAAATACGGCCCAAACGTCATACATTAACCTGGAAAAGAATACGAACAAATGATAATATTATGTCAAAACTATTGACTAATCAGTTTATTCTGGAAAAAATATATTTTTTTTTTTTAATAAAAAAAAAAACCAGGTTTTTCTATCACTACTCACTCCGCATATATCACATCGAAATGAACCAAATACAAAACGTAATATGACAAAGTAAGTTTCAATTGGAAAAAAATGATGTACCATTTAGTATTTTACTATTAATACAACAGAATATTATTAAATCCCCACGGCTCACATGTTTAATATTATTGACATTATTGAACATGTTTTTGGATTTTTCATCATCATCATCATAATGTTGATCACGTACTTAAAAGATAAGATCAGGACCATAGATAGTGTTATCTATATTATCTATTGGGATGACGATACGGAGAAGCGGCTGATAAGGTGTTTCCACTTGTGTAATTTTGACGGCAATTTGATAGTATTGAGACGGTACGTCAGAGCGCGTTCTTTTCGTCGGTGAGCCTGTTTTTGTTTTGTTTTGCATGTAAAATAATTTAGTTTTCAGTTAATTCATTTGTATAGTTCTAATTTTTTACAGTATTTGCCGTATAAAAATTATTTTTTTAAAATAATAACTAATAAGGAAGTATAAAGTGTTTAACACAGTCAAATAAAATAAATTAACAATAGAAAAGAAGTATATATTAAATTACAATTAACTTAGCATTTACTTAAATTTTCACAACTTTATAACGTATATTAGATTATTTAAGCTTCTTGAAATATTTACAAGGGCATTTTCATGCACAATTAAATCAAGTGGTTTTGTAGTGATTTACATCGTTGTTATCGTTTCTTTAAAATTCAGTACACCCACTCGAGGAGCAGAGAATTGTCAAGGTGCAAAGCACGTCTTTTTTATACAATTTCAAGTGTTTTCCATTCGTCAGTCCAAATGAACATTCGTTAAGATTATTTATACAGTCAACTGTCAATGAATCTATAGTATAATATACATAGGCGTGGCCACGGGGTGTGCAGAGTATGCATTTGCACACCCTGCGTGTCTTACCTAAAAATAACTTTTTTGGATTAATTTTGAAATAACAATTTTAATTTTGTATGCGAGTACCTGTATGGGCGAGACACTTTTCGACCAAAAACGTACTCTTCCCTTTTCGGCCGATTCACTTTTCGGCCAAAAAAATATTATTAAATAATAATTATAAGTCTTTATGTAGAAAAAATAATTTTTGTTAGTTATTATTAAATATAGTAGTTGGTTACAAATAAATAATGATAATAATTACATATAAGACTTTATGTTATACATATCATAAAAAATATTAAAAAATATATAAGTTGTATAAAATGTATAAAATATATAAATGAATACCTAATAATATTTATAAAAATAATTTTTAAATGTCAATAAAATATAGAAAAGTATGATAATAATTACAATTTTATTCCTGTATAAAAGTATACAAATATTTACTTTTAGGTAATAATAAAGTATAGCCATATACTGTACCTGTCGAGTTATCTGTGTATAATATACAATATACTATATTGTATATTATATTAAACTTCTTTTTTGGTCGAAAAGGGAATCAACCTTTTTCAAAATTTGGTCGAAAAGTTAATAAAGGTATTAAGGTGTAATTAGTAGTTAGCTGCTAATAGTATTCAGTTCTATTGATTGAGCACCCCCTATTAATAACTTCTGGATCCGCACCTGGAAGGCCGTATAATCCCGGAAATTATTATTACCTTTCGTATAATTCCAGAGTTAAAATGTAATTGTTTAGAACGTAAAATTCGGGAAAAAAATTAGTAGCCGGTCGTAATGTCACCGACCGTATATTCCCGGAAAATAAAATACGTAAACCTTATTTTCACCGACCGTAAAGGTTCTGAATACATATAGGTACACAGACCGTAAAAATCTGGAAACTTTCAAACCGTAAAAATCTGGAAAATCGCAAACCGTATAATTCCAGACAGTAAAATTCCGGAATGAATTCAGCAAGTCGATTATCAAGCCTAAATGTCCCCCACGTTACACAGCAACAAGCCGAGCGAATAAATATGAAGATTTAAAAAATTTGTTCCCACTACTCTGTAAACAAATTAAAAAAAAAATAAATAGGTACCAAGTGAAGTTTGTCTTCACATTGTATCCAGGCTTAGGACCTGCAGCAATGCTAGCGCATGTTTACAAACGACAGATGATAGACAGACAGAGGGCAGACGACAGATGACAGGCTATATAAAAAACAGACAAGGCGACAGGTACCTAACCAACCTAACCTAACTTAAGTACTTAACCTACTTAATCAATCTAACAGAAGAGAAGAAGAGAGAGATATGATGAAAGAAAGCTATGATAATGGATCCCCTGAATCCGTTTTTAATTAATTAATAACTGTGCACAGAATTCAAAATCAATTTTTGGAATGACATATTATTCTTGTAAATGTATTTTATTGGACACTAAAAATAATCCAATTTAACTAAACATTATCTTAAAGAATCTAACTTCGAACCATGTCTTACATCTAGATCTTAAGCTCACGAAAATAAGTATATTATGAAAAATTCAACAATTCAAAAATAAAAAATAAAAAAGACAGACAAGGCGGCGACAGGTACCTAACCAACCTAACCTAACCTACTTAACCAATCTAACACAGAAAAGAAGAAGAGAGAGATATGATGAAAGAAAGCTGTGATAATGGATCCCCTGAGTCCGTGGGTCCCTGGGGCAGGGGTAAAAATATGTCCAAAGACTTTTTAACTATCGTTTTTTGGTGAGCCCGTTAGCATGCCCCTAAAGGCATGAGCCCCTCCACCACGACAAGGTGGGCTCATGGAGGGGACCTACCGACCTACCTAACCTACCTTAACCTACCTAACGCGCACACCAATTCCGTTTTAAATACTACGTGTACTTATAAATTTAAGTTTAATACACTCATGTAACCTCACATTATTAAGATTACATCCAGTACACGGCATCAGGCGACTTAAGCAACCACACAGGTTGTTAACTGCGAATTACCGATGCCCTCTCCACCATCACGCACGCGCACCTTCAGCGAACCGAATAACGCAAGGAAACAAGGTGTCAGAAAAAAAAAAAAATGTACACATAATAGATAAAATAGATTTAGCAAGAAGAAAGAGAGAGAAAGA
>JAIPRM010011189.1:0-13108 GCA_025469315.1 Stegophylla sp. TES_Ste_2020
ATTTTTCGAAATTTTTTTTTTTTTTATTAACTTCCTTCGTTCAGAATCGTTTTACTGAAGAAATGATTTATCGTTTCTTTAAAATTTAATACGCCCGTCAAGAGAATACCACCCGTCATGCGAAGTACACCCATCGTGCGAAGTATGTGCGGCTTTTTTTTTAATTTCTTTATTTATTAGATAAAAAAAATAATAATAAAGTAAATACAAGAAAGCTAGACATAATTCTCACCACAGATATTCTTCGCTCTTCGGGTTAAATACTGTTGGTGTGTGTGTTGAAAATGACGACAATTATTGTTCTTTATATTATTAACTTCTTTCGTTCAGAATATTCTTGTTGAAGAAATGATTTATCGTTTCTTTAAAATTTTACAAATCTATCAAGAGTATCTGACCCGAAGAGCGAAGAATATCCATGGTGCGAAGTATTTCCGGCTTTCTAGCCTTTGCTTAACTTTTTGCAATTAACAATTTTAGTTGCTACTGTGCACGCGGCTTCATTGATAATAACTGACGACGCCCCTGGGAGCTGCGACTTACAGGTTGAAAACCACTGTATTATAGCATGTAGTATTCAAACTTTTTTAAACATGCGTCATATGATGGAAAATAAAAAGCTCTGAGTGGGCATATGAAATATACATTATACAAATATGAACTGCAAACGCTTAACAATGGTGTACTCGATTTTGAGTTTTATAGAAATGAATTATACGTATGAAGTGAACACACGACGGATATGGGAACTTCGAAATTTTCATAAATATCCAACCTTATGTGATAATGGAGGGGGTAAAGACGTGCAGTGATGGTTGCAGAGGGAGGACTATAGCGTATTTAAGACTGTTGCTCAAGGGGGGGGAGGCTAAAATGAAATCTGACTGTATAATTCGTAGTTAATGACTTTAATTATCTTACACGAATAGCTTTTAATTATTGCGATTGGAGGAGCTTAGCCCTCTCCCTGTCCTCCCTTATATACGCTTCTGGAGGAGAAAGAGGATGAATGCTCCCCTCCCCCGACAACCATTGATTATACATGAGAAAACCCAGTCATCTTTTTGAGTCTCAGATGGTTTTTCTTACACGGTCACGCGTCAGTATAACCGTCGGACATCACGGAATAAAACATAAATTGATGAAATAGTGAACAGTGGTGTTACGGTGATTAGTGGACATTCTTAACAGATAATGATGTAAGTGGGAAATTTCAATTTAGAAATTTCCATTTTTGAAATTTGTAAAGTGGAAATTTCCTCTGCTCTTTGGAAATTTCCCAGAGAAATATCTTAGTAAAACCTTTTGAATAATATTTTTTGTTTACGTAAATGTTGTGTTGATAAGACATATGAGAATAAGAGAACATAAGCATATAGTTATTTTGTATAAATATAATATCTAAATTTTAAATTAATAAGCTTTTTTATTAATCATATGATTTGTTAAAAAAAATATATAAATAATATTTATATGAATAACAATGTTATATTGAGTATAATTTTATACACATTTCAGAAATTTCTGAAAATTTCTGAAAATTTCCTCTAAGAAATTTCTCAAATTTAACATCTCTATTAATAGAATATGCAATATGAATTAATGATCAATGCTCAATAGTACAAGTTATAAAACTAAATAAATTTACCTAATCCTGTTGTTTAGTCGTCTCATAAATGACGGGTAAGTGTACTACATACGTACATCATAATCATCAACTATAATATCAGCTTTTAAACTACGGCATTATTATTGTGTTTTATTTATAATTTTAGCGTGACATTCGTTGTGGGGGCGAGAATTAAATTTTCATTCACTCCAGTCTGTTATTAATTTTAGAATTTCCGTCGTCGCGCCCGTAATTTAACACAATAACGACAATATCATAATTTGTGGAGAACATTGCAATAATAATAATAATAATTATTATTATTATTATTGCAATGTTTGAAAGCGTATTGTACGCAATAATCGTGTCGTGTGCGCACGTGACTCTCTGCGAATCATTCGGTGGTCGTTCATTGTGTTCCGAGTGCAACGTTGTGTATACGCATATTGTTATTTTACATTACAAGGGTGTTAATTGATTAGAACAATAACAATATTAATAACAATAAAAATGCATTTAAAGTTTTGAGTGGAGGAAAGAAGCTAGTGGTTTAACTATAATTTCCCTCGTTTTTAAATTACTGTTTAAACACTTGTTCTATTGGAATAACTACCCGGTAACAGTTAATTATAAAGGCTTTTGGTTGTAAATATGGTTGGCAAGAGCTAATTTTTCGAAATAATTCTCGTTAATATTGTAACTGGTAATTTAAAATCGTTCAATCAAAACCTCATAAAACACTCAGTTCTTAATCCTATTATTTTTTTTTTTTTTACAGTTCGACTCTATACGAATAACTTCTTACAGTAATTTAAAATGTGAATTAATGAAACTCAAATCAATGTTTATCCAAATATTGCACTATTATTCTTTTTGATATTATTTCGTGACACACTCGGATTATTGTTTTCAAGATAGGTTAAAAATCCGGACACACTTAGCACCATGGATATTATTCACTGCTCAGGTAGGACTTAGTGGGTGTGTTATGGTTTTAAAGGAACGATAAATTATTTCTTCTAATAAATTTCAATAAAACGATTCTGCAATTTATACAAGATGATTTTACTTAAAAACCATGAAGTTTATTATTATTTAAAAGTAAAAAAATAAAAATATTAAAAATACTCGGTCCCCTATTCAACAATTAACTGGGAACAGAAAAAATAGTTTCTTTCAACAAAATATTTTTCATATTATTGTGTATCTGTATTTAAATTTTCTTAAAGTTTGGATAAAAAAAAAAAATAAAGATGTTTTTGTCAAATTTTGGGTGGGTTTCCTCAAATTTTGGAAAAAAACTATTAAAAATTTCGAAAAATGACATCACTCAAAAGTCAAAAGTACCATATAAGTACGTATATACACATATATTATGATTCAAAAATTTTCTAAATGAAATTTTTTAAGAAGTATTCTATATGAAATCGTGTACATTGAAACGAAAAAGGTTCTTTCCACTCAGAATCTAAAAATTACATAGATCTGATGGGTAGTGTTGGGAAATACCTTCTCATAATGTTTAAATAAAAATATATTTATACCCCCCTCCCTGAAATACATAATTATAATGATAACAGTGATAACACTGTTTTTAACAGATAGGAGTATATTTTACTCATAGTGGTTAAAAATCAACACGGGCCATCGTTATTTTAGTCATTCTAAATAGTGGCGAAATTGGAGAGGAGGAGGACGTGAGTTTTTAATCATTTAGGTTACTTACCAGTGATTGTATGTAGTTCATAACTGGCGGATTGTATGTGAAAAGTTTTATAAATGCGCTGTTTTACTCACATTTGTGGCCCATTTATATTCTATGTGAATGTGTATAAAAAAATTACGAAATATGCGAAATTAAGCTATAAATCCTCTTGTATTTGAAATGCATGTATTATGTTATTCATTTTTATCAGCCCTGAATAGCTATATGATTCTTCTCTTTAAACTATGCAATTAGTTATTTATTTCTGATAAATGTATTACATTTGATTTGTAATACATATAAATATTGAAAATACATGAACATCAAAACGTGTATTATTAATACATAAATATCAACATTTCTCATGACATAATTATTATAATTATAATTTGTTCTACTTAACTTACAAACGTATTTACATATTTTAAGTGAGCAGTTACATTTATATTTTTTAGATTCTGAACGAAGTGAAGAAGCTAATGTTTTTACAATGATGTTTATATTTTTTTTTCTTTTTTTTTTTTGTGTACAACTTTTTGTATGAAAATACTTGTCCAAAATTTTCGACCAATAAATTTTTGAAACCGAATTTGCCTCTAGATTGTACTTTAGAGAAGTCATTTTTTGAATTTCTCAATTTTTTTTTGTAAAAACTACCCAAAATTTGACAAAAACGACTCGGAAACCATCATTTTTTGATCCGAATTTTATGAAAATTTAAACATAGATAGAAAATCATATAAGAAAGATTTTGGCGCAAGAAAATTTTGAAAATGTGAAAAAAAATTTGGACATTTTTCTAACATTTATTTTTCATATTATTAACTTACCTCGTTCAGAATCGTTTTATTGAAGAAATTATTTATCGTTTCTTTAAAATTGAATACACCCGTCAAGAGAATCCCATCCGTCAGGCGAAGAACACCCATTGTGCGAAGTATGTCCGGCTTTTTTTTTTTTGATAATACTTTCCGAGGTGGGGAAAAACTTAGAGTCTTAAACATTACAATCCGGTTTTTATTATATTGCAATGAGAATAATTATGTACGAATATCATTCTGTTGTTCAAACCAGAAATTGGAGGATTTTAAATGCGTTTTAATTTAATAGAGGGGAATAATATATCAGTGGAGTAGAGAGGGTGGGTAAGAAATCCCGAAATGCCCGTATTATTTATTTGCCGTATTTCAAGCGTATTTGTTACGACGTTTGTGTCCCCGTGAAAGGGGAATACCGCGTGTTTGACGTTATTATTATTATTACTATTATTGTTATTGTTATTCAAAAGAGACAAAACTAATCTGTTTAAAATTTAACAAACTATATACGCAGTTCACCGCCAAGGCACCACCGATTCAGGGTGCATAATTGATTTCTCGGGACAAATCGCAAATGCCAACGTTTACGAGTTTGTATATTGTTATAACTAGAGACTAGATTTTTATGTTTTTACATATTTTTACTGAGAGTATGCATTTCAGATTGGATGAGCTTTCTCGACGATTCGTTTTCCTATGAACTCATATTTACAAAAGTTTTGAGCGCAAAAGAATATTTTGAGGTTAGACATTATTTTGCGTAAAATTAAAAATGCAAACATAATTGTGACTTCCATAAATTTTAAGCCCCCTGTTCCTCCGGATTATATAAGTTGAACTTTATTGTACAGCTCAAACGCTGTATACTAATATGTAAATCAATTGGAAAGTCAGTAGTTATTACTCCTAATATAATTCAGATATTGAAGTTCTGTTTTTTTTTTAACATAATATATGACTTATAGCCCATCTTTTACCATAGTTAAAAAAATCCAAAATTTAAAACCGCCAAAAAAAAATTTTTGAGTATTGAAAAACAATTTTTCAAAAATTTCAAAAATATCCACTTTATAAAATTACTTATAAGTTACTGAAGGAAAAAAAAAATTGAAATCGGTTGAAATTTGAATGAATGAGAGCATTTTATTTTTCAAAAAACACAGCAAATTACATGAATAATTTCATTATAAAGATCATGATTTTATAAAATTGAGTTATGTATAGCAGTCAATGGGGGGCATTTTGAACATTTATAAAAATAAACAAAAATATTACAAAAAATATTAATGAGTTGTGTGTACTTCATTATCTAATATCATATTATTAGTTATCTATTTAAAAGTTTAAAAATCATACAATTTTACAATTTGCTGTGTTTTTTGAAAAATAAAATGCTCTCATTCAACCGATATCATTTTTTTTTTCTCTGAGTAATTTATAAGTTATTCTAAAAAAGTGAATTTAAAAAATATCCTCTTTAAAGTACCAACTAGACTAGAGGCAAGTCCGGTTTCAAAAAATTACTGATCGAAACGAAACTTTTGGACAAGTATATCTATACGAAAAAGTATTAACATCATTGTAAAAACACTAGCTTCTTCACTTCGTTCAGAATCTAAAATAAATAACTACATAATTTAATTTAAGTGTTAATTTTCCGACAAAATTAAGTGTAATGCGGAAATGAGATTAATATGTATCCTTTGCCTTCGTCCTGCATACGTCAGTGGAAGTAGATAACGATTATCGAAAGCGTGTCGACGTGCCGTGACTTAAAACGACTCATATTTGTATGCCAATCTGGTAAAAATTTTTTGGACTGCCAAAAAAATATGCGGTGAGTCTACCAAGCCATCCCCCCCTCCACAAATAGTAATTTGTCAACGGAACAATGAGCATCGGCCGTGGCGCGAAATTGGTATATCGGAATTTTATTCTTCACTTTCCGATCGTTCGATATTATGGATTCAAATCGAATGGCAGCCGTTGGACGTTTTGCTCCCCCGCGAAAACGGGTACAAGGACACCACGAGTACGGGGGCAGTGTGTCAAGCGTGCTATATACGAAATATAATATTCGCGCGCTTCCAGTCGCGAACAAATTATGCGCTCGAGTATCTCGTTAGGATTAACGACTAATACTGCCACTACTTTGGTTCAAAAGTTAAAAATCGCGTTTCTGCGCTTAACACGGCACCGAATTATGTCATCAAAAGTTTCCGCGTTAGTCGCAACAACTTTTGCAACACTTCGAGGCCGTGCGCTCCTTCCACTACCCCTCGGCGCCGTCTTGTGTAAAAACTCTAGTTCCGCTTGGCGTTTTTATTACATTTAAACCGACGAGAAAACACATAATAATATTATCAGGACCCGGAACTTGATGACATGAAAATATTTGAAAATCTATAAAATGACACGAGAATGTTAAAAAAAACTACATAGACAATTTTTTATATTTTTTACGTCACATCATAGGCATACTTCGCTCCTCGGATGAGATATTCTGGTGGGCATGTTGAATTTTAAAGAAACCATAAATCATTTTTTCTCCGGGATTATTCCAAAATACTATATTTATCACAAAAGTGGTCAATTTTTTCCCCCCTGTATGTATTTAACTATTCATGATAATCGATGAAAATATCTCTAGTTTCCAGTGTTATTAGTTTCAGAGTTATGGCGAAATCAATAATCCGATCACGTTTACGACATATTTTGCTGTTTAGTCTACATTTTTCTACAGTTTTTCATCGTTTTTGGAAAAGGTATTGAGTAATTTTGAAAAAAATATCCTTTAGGATGACCCTTGAGTGTGATTTCTGATCTAAAAATGTACTGTTTGATACTTTTGAGCAGGTATTTGTGTATAAAAATTGTACCTATAAGGAGAATAGAAAAAAAAGGAACGAATACCATTGTAAAATCCCTAGCTTCTTCGCTCCACGGAGAATATAAATTGCATATTAATGAGAAAAATTAAAAAAAATGCCTAAAATGCACCAACAATACAATTTAATGACTGTAAACCTAAAAATTTTTTAGAAATTTAAAATAAGTATTGAACAATTAGATTCTATACTCAATGAATCAAATATCTGAAACGGAGACGACCAACTCGTCGGATCAATAGAAAAAAAGATAAACATGCAAAAGCATCAAGTTTTGTGCCCTAAATGATTTCAGTGGTTTCGCTATATGACGTAAAAAAAAAAAAAAAAAAAAAAATCGGTAATTATCATTGTTTTAATTGGACGACGACGATAAAGCACGATTCCGTCCGTTTTACTTTTTTGGGAACACGATTCCGTGTGATTTTCAACAAACAATGGATTATCCAAATGACACTAATAACAACACGACTCCGTACGATTTTTTTGTGCAATGTTGTAATTTATTAATGCTTAAATATTATTCGTCAATATATTAAATTCTCAAAAAATTCAGTACATGTAGACTTATATCAAAATGTAGGATTTTGGTAAAGAATAAGATTTCGGTATTATATATAATATTGTATTATTTGTGTGGATATTACGTATTAAAAGATGATGGTGAAAAATTGATAAATGAAAAAATAGGATTCATGAAAATATGGCAACATTGTACAAAAATTTTAGGTAAAAAACGTACGGAAACGTGTGTCTTAAATCCGTATGCTGATAAGGACCGTACGGAATCGTACTGTATTTTGCTCCACATTGTAATGGGCATTTAAGATCATTACACTCGGTCGGTCAATATAACTGATGTTGTTACAAACGATTTTTAATAAGCACAAAATATAATAGCACTTTGCATAGCTGTTTTTACACGGTTCATGTTGATTTCGGTGTAAAAAAACAGATGACGTGGAAATTATTTTACTTTTATTAAGAACTCAGAAATCCCATAATAAATCGTTTTGTTTGATCGCACGTATGAATGAATCGGCATTTTACGAACGAATGACATTCAAGGAAGTTTAACCTTTGACTCCGAGTTATTGTGATTTTAATTATTTATCGACACTGTACCTATAACCCATTATTTACTTTAATATATTTAAAAAAATAAAAGGTGACGTTCATGTGTGTGCCATTAACTACTCGATCGATTTCGTGACGATTTTCATGATATGTTTTTTTGGTATTACCACCGGTACCTATTTTATTTATCAGAATATATTTTAATTGAGAAAATTTTCAAATTTTCAATGAAGAAACCATGTGTTTTTACAATGATGTTTATTTTTTTTTTCTTACTTTTTTTTTTTTATGCACACACGTTTTGGTATTAAAATACTTGTCCAAAAGTTTTGACCAGCCATTTTTTGAAACAAGATTTGCTTCTATAGATGATACTTCACAGAGGTCATTTTTTCGAAATTTTCAATTGTTTTTATAAAGTTTGAGAAAAATTTTGCAAATGTTGTTGTCAAAAACGTTTTAAAAACTACCTTCTTTTAATTTAAACATAGTCAGTCATATGAGAAAAATCTTGAATTTTTCTCTTGAATCTTAAATTTTTCTCAACGCATTTTTTTTTTATTTTTAGTAAATTATCTTTTTTCTGTTGTTTTATTCATTGGACAAAAAAAGTAAAGCAAATTACAAGAATATTTAGTAGTAGTAAATTATAATATTTAGTATAGTAAATTATAAATTCCATTATGTAGTTACCGGAGAGTCACTTCAAAATAATAATATAGTTACAAATAAAGTTAAAAATAACCGTACATTTTGGTTATGTTGAATTTTGATGATCTAAATTTTAAGTACGGAAAAAAAAATGAGGAACAATTAAAACAAAATATGTATGATATCACAATAATTGAATGTATAGTTCCCAAAAGTAAAATATTCCAAATTGAATGAAAATATAATTAAAAATAAAATTCATTTAAAAAAAAGAAATGTTCAATCTTTTCCATTTTTAAGGTGATTAATAATAAGTTTACCCATTTTAAATGAAACTTAATTTCGAAATTAAAAATATCGTAAAAATACATAAACGAAACCCTTAAAATGTAAAAAAATCCTATGATATCAAAGAATGTAAAATAAAAATTAAATTTTTTAATTATATTATACATGAAATGAATTTTTCGTTTAAAAAACATTGTTATAAATCTCCCAGGAAAAAATTTATTTCGCGTTTCATAATATGCGCCCTCAATTGTTACTTATGGTTCATCCAAATTAAAATCCTTGAGTCACCACTGGTCTCATCACAAATAAACGAAAGTCCGGGTGAAATGGAACAAGCTTTAAAATGTTTTTTGAAATCGAGTTTTAAACGTACGAGTTATATAGAGTTATATAGAGCTATTGTAATTAATTTTTTTACCATATTAATTGCTTTTTCAGTCACAATACTACGTCGTTTTTCCAATTTTATTGTTTTACCTACATGGCTACATGTCAATTTAGGATGAAAAAAAAAAACACCTAATTGATTGACAATCAATTATTGTATGTCAATTTTAAAATACGCATTGTGTAACTGACAGTCCGGATTTGCCGGATGTCCAATATATATATTATATATATATATTAATAAATAGACTTAATATTTATTATTTAATTAGATTTTAAGACAAAGAAATTGATGAGTAATCATTTGTTGCATTTATTAACCACGGTAACGAACAATGGTCATTATGGCAACCTTTGTGTGGAACCGAGTTAAATGATTTAGTAGGTAGTCCATCTTAAACGACGCCAGGCATTCGCTAAGAAATAATTTTCTGAAATAAATTGCAACGAAAGTTCAATGTTAGTACGGTGTAAAACGATTAATAATATTGACC
This sequence comes from Stegophylla sp. TES_Ste_2020, assembly GCA_025469315.1. Classification (NCBI taxonomy): domain Eukaryota; kingdom Metazoa; phylum Arthropoda; class Insecta; order Hemiptera; family Aphididae; genus Stegophylla; species Stegophylla sp. TES_Ste_2020. The sequence continues at coordinate 9,921 of JAIPRM010011189.1, forward strand.
AATATGACATTAAGAATTCGTTATTTAATTAGTAAAGCAATTACCAAACAACGGAAATTTGAAAATAAATATTTCGCACATAATATGTTTAACGAGTATAAAAAAAAAGGACGTACTTCGCTCCTCGAGTGGGACACACTTGTAGGTGTAGTGAATTTTAAAGAAACGATAAACTAATTCTTCAATAAGACGATTCTGATTGGAGCTTTACTCTGTTCAAGACAATTTTACTAAAAAATTATACATTTTGTCGTAAAAGCAAAAAAAAAATGTTTTATTCTGCTACTTTTATATTTTATTATTAACTGAAAAATGTAAAAAATATTTTTAATGAGAAAAAAAGTTTATAAATTTTTTCACATTTGTAATATTTTCTTGTGTCAAAATATTTCACATAATATTGTCTATCCATATTTAAATTTTCATAAAATTTGGATTAAAAAAAAATAGTTTCCGAGTCTTTTTTTGTCAAATTTTAGGAAGTTTTTCCCAAATTTCAAAAAAGCTATTGATAATTTCGATAAATGACCACTTAAAACTATCACTTAGAGACGAATTTTAATTAAAAAATGTTGCTAGTCAACTTTTAGATAAGTAATTTATATACGAAAACGTTTACAAATAAAAAAAAATTAAAAAATTAAAAATAAATACTGTAATAAAAACACTAGCTTCTTTGCTCCTCTGAGAACCTATAAATGATTCAATGAGCTAAACAATAAGTAGTAGAAAACATAAGTACGAAAATGAGTACAATGGAACTTCTCTGGTAATGAAATCTACACATGTTTTAAAACGCAGCAGCATTTTTATTGAATATAAACTTTTTGAGAACGTGTTATTTCCACTATTTTAAAACTCTTCGTTCGGTTCGAGATAGAAATAGAAGTTTACTTTTTAATGTCCTAAAAAAATTGTGTTGAAATAGATCAATATTTTTTTCTTTTCGAACATCGTTTATTTTATTTATATTTGATAGATAGATTGACACATAGAATAATGTGGTTTATAAACAATTTTAATGATAATCATAAAATACCTATCAAATATTTCATCTAAAAAACATCCAAAACCATTTTCAATAGGTCAATTTTTTTAATTTTTAATAAAACGCAATCAATTGGTGTGTTAAAAATAATAATAATATATTCTATTAATAAAATATAAATCGCAGTAGTTGCACCTTATAATAAATACGGATTGGAATATTTCGCAATATTTATGCTGGCAGAAAGTAAGACAAGAGTGTGCCCGGGATTTTATTTTTGGGTTGGTATTAACTTTTGAACTTGAGTATGTATTTAACTTAATTTACTCAAGTAATACTCAGTAGTATAATACAGAAATCCGTTTAGTATTTATTTTACTACGTAATATTACAAACATTTTTTTAGAAATCAAATACTTTTAAGATCATAAATTAAAAGCATTCTGTTTACTTGTATAATTTCAGTAAAATAATTGTTTACAGTTATCAGAGTAACAAAAAATAATTTATAAAATTAAGTCCATTAATTTCATGTATTTAAATGAATAGTTACCAAAACATTAGTTTAGTTCTCTCTATCGACATACAAAATGCTAATAGAATATTTTTATTTTTTATTTAATACGTACAGACATATATAAAAAGAATTTGTCAGATACGCATTTTTCGGCAATTTTTTTTAATTATATTTAAATTCGTTTTCTAAAGCATAGAATTTTCTTTTAAATACACAAAAATCAGAACTATATAGATTCATAAGCCATAATAAGGTGTTTTTCTCACATAATATGAAGATTTTTATTTTCTAAATATAATACAGTTGAGACGAAAATGAGCTAGTCAATTTGGGTGAGTGGTTGAACTCCCCCCCTCCTAACCACCCCCTCAGCACGCCACTGGTGTGAGCAGTGGCGTTGATAAGATTTTATCTGGGGGGGTTTAAAATTCATAACTAATGATTGTTTTTTAATATTTATTAAAAAAACAAAATCATCTCAACATTTTTTATTTTCAACCAACAGATTCAAAGTTATCTATTGGATTCGGTTGAATTTTCTGAAAATTCATGAAAAAAAAAATTTAATAAATTCTAGTATTTGAATAAATTAGTCATTTTATTAGAAAAATGAATAAAATCTAATGTAAAACAGAAAATTACGATTCTATAGTATTGTCTTATTGTATAAAAACTTAAAAAGCCATTATTCTTCGCTTCTCGGGTGAAATACTTAGTGGTTGTGTTGAACTTAAAAGAAACAATAAATCGTTTCTTCAATGAAACGATTCTGAGTCTCTGTTAATTACAGACAAAAAAAGCCGGACATACTTCACACGATGGGTGTTCTTCGCACGACGGGTGTATTTAATTTTAAAGAAACGTATAATCATTTCTTAAATAAAACGATTCTGAACAAGGGAAGTTAATAATATAAAAATAAATGAGAAAAAAAAAAGGTTAGAAAAATGTCCAACATTTTTTTTTTCACATTTTCAAAATTTTCTTGCACCAAAATTTTTCTTTTATGATTTTCTATCTATGTTTAAGTTTTCATAAAATTCGGATCAAAATATGATGGTTTTCGAGTTGTTTTTGTCAAATTTTGGGTAGTTTTTTCCAAAAAAAAAAAATTGAAGAGTTGAGAAATTCAAAAAATGATCTCTCTAAAGTACAATCTAGAAGCAAATCCAGTTTCAAAAAGTTATTAATCGAAACTTTTGGACAAGTATTTTTATACGAAAAGTTGTACAGACAAAAAAATAATCATCATTGTAAATACACTAGCTTCTTCATTTCGTTCAGAATCTAATAATTGTCATGTTTATATTGAGTAAGTATTTTTAACTGTTGTAACATATTTACATTCTAAGGTACATTTCCACAGCCCCCCTATATGGGAAATTTAAAATTCTGATAGTGCTCATCGTTTGTGCTTCGTTTGTGCCGTTTGTGCCCGTTGGTCCCACGTTTGTGCTAGGCCCCCCACTTGAGTTATCCCATAAGGGGCCAACGGAATGGCAGCCCCCCTATATGGGAAATTTAAAATTTTGATAGTGCGATTCGTTTATGCTTTGTTTGTGCCGTTTGTGCTAGGCCCCCCACTTGAGTTATCCCATGAGGGGCCAACGAAACGGCAGCCCCCTTATATAGGAAATTTTAAATTTCAATGATGCACATCGTTTGTGTCGTTTAGAATCTAAA
>JAIPRM010011190.1:0-13107 GCA_025469315.1 Stegophylla sp. TES_Ste_2020
TGATAGTTTAGTGTACAAAATCTGTTAATTATTTTTGCCATATTTTAGCAATGTTTAGTTTTTAGAGTATATTTTACGATGTTAAGGTCTTAATTGTGGTTTTCTGATTATTTTGGTAATTAATTTTAAAAAAAAATATATGATTTTTGGTATTTCAGAAGAAGAAAACATTTTATTGAATCATATTTAAAAATGTTTGGTGCATAAAGGCATATTTTATGACTTTTTAGAACATACATATTCAAGCCCCACTGATTAGTTTAAATAGTAGGGTGACGTGGTGAAGAAATATCTCGGTCAAGGGTGACACAAAACAAAAAAGGTTGAGAACCACTGTTTTAGTGTGTTAACTAGAAAAAATATAATTTGTCCGCTCTTTCTCCAGGTTTTTTTTTTTTTTTTTTACAATCAAACCCTGGTAAAATAATTAATTATTCGTCCGTGAAAGAAAAAAAAATTGCACTAAAATATTCGCAATGAAATTTTCCACCTAGATACCAAGTTTCAAAAAAAATTGATTGAACCTATTTTCTTTTACGTACATTAAAGTGTGTAATTTTGAGTAAAACTAACGAATTTAGGTCGAAATTCTAACTTCAAAACGGTTATAGAGAAAAAAGTTGATTTATAATTTTCAAAATTTTTTTTTAAGTCAATGAGACAGACACGTGAGTGAGGTCATATTATAATTTCAAGTATAAATATCAATAATTAAAAAAAAAAAAAAAAAAGATTTATTACATATAAACTAACAAACAACGTGAAATTTCCAAATAATTTCAAACTGTACAAAATTGATCGTTTTTGAAATTTTAATGTTGTATTCTCATGACCATTAATAGTATTTGATGAAAGTTCCAAGTTTCTACCTGCATTGTTTTTGAAATAATATTAAAAAAAAACAATTTTCAATTTTCTGGAAATTTCGGTAATTTAGCTCAGCGTACAAAGAATTAATAAACAAATAACACTGTAAAGATATAATAGAAATATGTACGTTTAACATATTTTTTTATTCGACGTCAAATGATTAAAATATATCAATTAAATTCCTATGAGTTCTTTGAAGAGAAAACGAAACGCTGTCTCATTAAGCTGTCCGTGTTAAAATCAATCAAAAACATTATTATTTATTTATTTCATTCATAAAGTCAAACCGTGTCACAGAACGATAGCAATAAGAGTCTGATAAAAGTTTTTCGATAAATGTATTTAAGAAATTTTAAAAGATAATATTTTATCACATTGCTACAGAACATAAAAATAATTATTGAAAATCGATATAATTCAAACCAATTCTGGAAAAGTACACTTTAAAAATATTATAATATATGAATCTTTTTTTTTTTTTTTAACGGTTGCTTTAGGTGTATTCATTTTTATCTCTACTGACTTCTGTTATTGTCATTTTATTTATTTATTTTTATAAATTTTTAATTCACAATATTCTCGTGATTCGTATAAAAATATACGAGTTTACGTTTGTTTTTTTTTTTGTACATTGTAGAAAATTTGAAAATCCTTTTTCCTCCTTGTTTTTATTTAAATTGTATTTTAGTTATTGTTAGATAATGTCGTAATTTGCGCGCTATTAATTGTTATTACTTTGTTAGTAATAAAAAACGCGTTATAATTATTCAAAAAACCCGCGAGTCCGAAAGAGTCCAAATAAAATATATTACTATGCTTCGTTTTTATCTGATCGCAGTAATTAAAGCAGCAGAATAATTACAACGATGATTATCAGTAATAAATGCGTACTTAGTTTTGTTTGTATCGTGTAAAAATATTATTGTCTCTTGCACTGCGCGATATTTGTGTTATGCCGCATAACATAATAGGCGATTGAATAAATTAAAAAAAAAAGAAACCGGACATACTTCGCACGATGGGTGAGATTCTCTTGACGGGTGTATTTGATTTCAAAGAAACGATAAATTATTTCTTCAATAAAACGATTCTGAACGAGGGAAGTTAATAATATAAAAAATAAATGAGAAAAAAATATGTTAGAAAAATGTCCAAAATTTTTTTTTCACATTTTCAAAATTTTCTTACACCAAAATCTTTCTGATATGATTTTCTATCTATGTTTAAATTTTCATAAAATTCGGATTAAAAAATTATGGTTAGGTGTAGTTTTTTCAAAAAAAAAAATTAAAGAATTGAGAAATTCAAAAAATGACCTCTCTAAAGTACAATCTAGAGGCAAATCCGGTTTCAAAAATTTATTGATCGAAACTTTTGGACGAGTATTTCTATACGAAAAGTTGTACACAGAAAAAAAAAAAATAAAAAACAAAATAAACATCATTGTAAAAACAATAGCTTTTTCACTTCGTTCAGAATCTAAAACAGTTGAAACCTTAATAACCGCATCAAAATGTCTCATCAAATCAAACCACTTGTTTCAGCTCTAGTTGGAGCGACTATCCTAAGTCATATAAAACGTAGTGTAGACTGTAGATGCCGCAGTCCTTTTTCAACGACGTACAACATTATGCAATTTTATTCCTTAGTTTATTCTCTTAATGGACAATAATTTCACTTCTCGTACCAATTGATGTCGGATTAAAAAGATAAAATTTGCTAGAAATTTGCATATCGTTGAATAAATTGTAAATGTTATTTTTTACAAAAAAAACTAAACTCAATAACTGGATGCAACAGTGTCGTATGCTCGTCGTCAAAAGTCCCGTTCACTACAAATACCTTTCTCTAAACCCATTTTCTCATTTCCGGTATCCGTTTTAGGAACATTCGCACATGAATTCAACGTTTCTCTGTGCAGCCAAGAGAGTTATAGACATTTCGTTTATCATTCCAGCACTTATTTACAGAAGCGGAAGTCATTGCAGTGACAATATGATTATTACCTACGTATGCTACGATCAGGTCCGTGGAGTGAACATCTGGGCCCGGAATTAGTGTAATTAGATTTTGGATAATGACAAAATCAATTATTATTTTATGACTTTTCAAATTCATCAATCACTTGTGCAAGTGACTTTTACACAACATAATTATTCATATTAAGTGTAATATATTATTATGTCATTGTTGTGTCGTGACTCTATTTTTATGCAAATCTAATTCGACCACGATTATTTCCAGTACTGTATAGCAGTGCTTGACTTGGGGGAAGACAGGTGGGGGGGCGAAGTGCCCCTACTAATTTTTTAAAAAATCACCCACAGGTATATGAGAAATTAAAATTTTGACGGAAGCTAATTTTTTTTCTACTTTTTTCCAATTCAAGCACTGCTGTATAGTGTGGTAACCTATGCATATATCTTATTTCTTCTCTCGTGTAAGAATTTAAATATCTCATTTATTTATTCTCGAAGAGACTCACATATCTCACTTTTCAATTTGTGTAGGAACAAATATATCTAAATCTTAACCTGACCTTCTCGTGTAGGAACTTACTATTACCACGATTTTTCAACTCTTAATTTTCATTTATTTTGCTCTAACAGTAACATACCAGGCCCCAAGTGAATCACCACCGACTCACCTCCCTTTCCTCGGGGGCCCGAACATGATGTAAATGTTATAAACTCCATAGCATATATTATAATGTACATGCACTAAAAACACATACATACACACACACACACACACACACACACACACACACACACACACGTATGGACGAGAGTGATGAGAGGGTGGGCCGAGTGCGTTGACGTGTACGACGTTATTATTACCGTGTTAATATTATAATATTGTTAACGACAATGCAATCGGCCGTTGGGTTTGTCGGAAGGGGTAGATGGACAGATGAAGGGGTGGAAGTGAAAGCGTGTGACAGAACCGTCGAAGAAAAATTAATGACACGGGGCTCGGAGAGCCGAGTAGTACGTCAACGCTTTATTATATTATAATATTACAATCGCGACAAATAAACTTCGCGCGTAAAAAAGGGCTGAGTATAAAAAAAAAAATAATAATAATAATAATAAAGAAGTTATCATTTATCATCATAATATTTTATCTTAGATGAAATACAAAGGTCGTGATATCGCGATGCGAATTACACTTGAAATGCATGTTTTATTGTCCGAGAATAAATTTTACCTAATATAAAACGACGATAATATTGTTCGTAGATCATCTTGTAAGTCTTCCGAGTCGTATGAATGGCAATTTTAATTCGAAATACAAATCATATTGGTTAGTGTATAAATTAATTAAAGAAAAACAAAAATCGAATTATTATTATTATTATTATTATTGTTCGAATTATTTGAATTGAATTTATGGTATCAAAAATCGCAGTTCGTGATATTATCAAAGGTGTTACGAATAAAATAAGTCGTTTTTAGCTGAAATATTATTAATTATCACATGTTAACAAAAACCCACACGTAAAGATTTTAGATTTTAGTCAATATGAAAGAATTCAGTCACAGCAGTGGGGTCACAAAGAAGTTTATTTCTATTTACTTTTTTTACTCATTATCATCAACAGTGCAGCACATAATGAAATGATTTTAAAAAAAAATGTCACTATTGTTTTCCCTAAACCTTTTCATTGTTCATTGTTTCAATGATCAATTTTGTATAATATGTTACTTAATAATAATAAGTACGAGTATCGCTAGGTGGTCGAAATTTTCCCAGAATAAAAATACCAATTATTTTTGCGAGTTTGTACACTCATTTTACATATTATACTGATATCCACGCATTGAATTTAAATGTCGAACTAAAAATTATTTTATTACTTAATTTATTAAAAAAGACAGTTTCCCAGTCTCTTTGTTAAATTGTGTATAGTTGTTCCAAATTTTTGAGAAAAATATTGTGAATTTCAAAATAAATTCCACTTTAAAGTACCGAATTCGATTTCAAAAAGTTCTAGGTCGAAACTTTTGGACAAATTTTTCTATACGAAAAAGTATTTAAGGAAAAAAAAAAAAATATATATATATATATATCATTGTAAAAATACTAACTTATTCGCTTCGTTCAGAATCTAAATTGAAAAAAATTTAGTAATCTGAATCAGTTTCGTTCCACAACCAATGTGTTTAAGTGATCTGTCTCAACCCGTGTATATTATGTGTATGTGTATGTTTTGAAATTTATCTTTCTGAAATACAATTTATATCCTAGAGGCAAATTCTTATTCAAAAAACTTGTTTTGACAAGTATTTCCATAGGAAAGATTGTCGAAGGAATGAAAACACAAAAAAAAAAAAAGCCGGACATACTTCACACGACCGGTAGGATTCTCTTGACGGGTGTATTGAATTTTAAAGAAACGATAAATCATTTCTTCAATAAGACGATTCTGAACGAAATAAGTTAATAATATAAAGAACAAGTGAGAAAAAAAAAAACGTTAGAAAAATGTCCAACATTTTTTTTTTCACATTTCCAAAATTTTCTTTCGTCAAAATCTTTCTTATATGATTTTCTATCTATGTTTAAATTTTCATATAGTTCGGATCAAAAAATGATGGTTTCCTAGTCGTTTTTGTAAAAATTTTGGGTAGTTTTTTCCAAAAAAGAAATTGAAGAATTGAGAAATTCAAAAAAATACCTAGTACGAACTAGAGGCAAATCCGGTTTCAAAAAGTTGCCGCTCGAAACTTTAGGAGAAAATACGAAAAGTTGTACACAGAAAAAATAAAAACAAACATCACAGTGTTTCCCAAACAGGGGGGCGCGCCCCTCTTGGGAGGCGTGTACACATTGCCGGGGAGGCGCAAGCAGTGTTTGCAAAGTAAAAATGTTAATTAATGTATAGAAAAAATTAAAGTAAAGTATAAACAACAAAGATGATAAAAATAATTATCCATAGGGGAGTGGGGCGCGAGATTTTTCGAAAATCTATCCAAAGGGGGTGTAGAATACAAAGGGTAGGGAACCACTGTTGTAAAAACACTAGCTTCTTGGTGGCCTCGCTCAAAATCTAAAAACAATGTACAGTTTTCAATTCTCTCTGGGTACGGGAATTTCCAAAAACTGCCCTCGAATGAGAGAGCGTTTATCGCGCACACCGTTTGGGGCGAACCCAGTGGATGGGGGGGTGGGGGTGGGGTAGAAGATTTATATCGTCGTTCGGATGTTTTGAACACAGTGAATGCTAGCGTGACAATATTATGGTGTAGTAATAAATACGCGAGCATAATATAACACAATATGTACAAATAAAACGTACAATCAACGACAACCGGACCCGCGACACAGAAGTAATAATTATTATTAATACAATCGTTGTTGAAATAATAAAATATCGTCACTTCGCGCGCGCGTACAATAGGCAACAATATTGCAACCGGGACATATTTTATATTCACATGTGTGTAACGGTGCGAAAATACCTCCTCGCCCTCGCCCTCGCCCTAGAAAAACTGGTCACCTCCCCGCCGGAGCGCACGCGGGTCCCCGAATAATAATGTTAACACAATTAATAATAATAATATTACGACGACGTGTCGTCGGGTTGTTTTTTCGTCGCTCGCCGTCGCGAAACGGTTCGACACGGGAAGTTTTTCATAATTATTATTATTCGAAATTACATCGCGCGGCGGCAAAATGCGAGGCGGCGGCGGTTATTCACACGGACGGACTCGCACTTTTGACACGATTATGTACTGGCAATAATAATAATGATAATAATAATAATAATAATTCATAATACACTCGCAGAAACAACACGACACACGCGTCGTTTATTATTATTATTATTATTGTAATCGTCAAAACGTTATTTTATTGTTATCATTATTATTATCATTATTATGCCCGTTCAATATTATAATATTATTATATCGTTTTCTCTCGTTGTTCTCCATTTATACGCGCGCTTTACGATACATTTTATACCATCGCGTCGGCGCTATGCACACACACACACACACACACACACACACACACACACACACACACACACACACACCACGCAATGAAATTTATTATTATACGCCCTTTAACCTTATCATATCAATAACACTACTCTACTACTATTACTAATAATAATAATAATAATAATAATATACAGCTATACTAATTGCTCGCCCCCCTCCCTCTTCCAACGTCGAACAGCTCACCGTCGCTCTTGATAACATATCGAATTCCACCACACAGAAATATTCGAGTGCTAACAATGTATTACTAAAATTATTATACTATAAACTATTAGAACTATCATCATCATCATCTATATCAGTGATTCTTAACCTTTTTAAAGTCACCCCTAAAGAACAAAATATCTTTCAAAGCCTCCATTGGAAAAAAAAAAAATGAATAATGATAATAATTAATTAAAATGTAGTTCTATGTTTGAAAACTTAATAGAAAAAATATTATGTATTCATAAAGCCGGGATGGCTTTTCATACTTCATTAGTTGAATAGATTGAACGTTCGATCAATTTTTACATCTGTTAATCTGCTAGATATTTCAGAGTTTACTGAAAACGATCAGAGAAATAATTAAATTACAGATAAGCCATGGAACGTCGTTTAGTGGAGTATCTGCGTTTAAGTTTTTATTTTACTACAAATATTTAGGCCTTAGTGTAGGGTGACAATATTTAAGAAAATAAAATACAGGACAAAAATATTTTTCATAATATTTCTAAATAAATAAGTATTTATTACATACATATATATATATATATGTTTTTGAATCGTGCAAAAGTATAATTTTTAAACTACCTATTATAGATTAAATTTAAACACATAAAAACATTATTTTGAAAAACATAAAATAACATAATAAAACTAAATTGGTACTTTTTAAAATGTCTTCAAACCTTTTATTCATGCATATGTTAATATGCATACACATGTTAATTCATTTTACGATTATAATTATTAATCTAATGGTATCCAAAAAATTTCTAGATTCTTACATTATTTTATTCAATAATTTCGTTTCGAAAATTTCAAAAATTTTAAATCAACAGTAAGTCAAAAAACGGGATTAATATGGGACAGACTTGAAATTACGGGACAAAAAGCGTCCTGAGAGAAGTTTGTCAGGACAACAGAACACAGAGACGAAATAAAGGACAATCCTGTATAAAACAGGGACCCTTACCCTAACCCTAACCCTAACCCTTAGTGTAAATATATGTATATATATATTATTATGCTCAATACCACCATATCGCCCAAGGATTGCTCACCGCCCACTGAGGGGTGGTATCGCCCCCATTGAGAACCACTGATCTACATATTATACGAATAATTAATTGCTGTTAATCGGTATTCAAATATAATACATTTCACTACCTCTAACGAAAAAAGCAGTAAATACACTTTTGAAAATTTTCTGATTATCATAAATTATATTCTCATGAAGCACAGTTTCCTTTAGATTCCCACGAAAACGACAATGACTTTATTCGGTCAAATAGGTTAGAAATAATTATTTTTGTACAATAGCCAAAGATCACAATTCCGATGGAAAATGCATTGTAAAATAATTATTAATAATGCATTTTTAATTTTAAAATTACTATCTAATATATACAAATATTAATTTTTATGCAAATCCTGCAGTAAAATATAAAAATAACTATTACAAATAATATCGAAAACAGACTGAGAATTCACGTTTGTAAGTATAATTGATTCTGAAATTGTAAAAATACAGTTATTGTCTCTTTTGTTGGAGATGGTGATTTATATTTCATCGATGCATTGTTATATTGACACATCTTAAAAAGTGGATTTTTCCCAACAGTCATTTAAAGGTTTTTATTTTTTGCAGTGTTTATCGTATAATCTTGGATTTTTTTAATTTAATTATTTTTTTTGAAGAAATTGACATCGGTGTTTACTACACATAATAAAATTAACATTTTTTATTTTTTTTTTGTTTATCTGTTTTCTATATTTCTCATAACAGCCTTAGATTATTCTATAATTGGATTTGTATCACTCTTTATGATAATAAACTAAGGATAAGGTTAAAATAGGAACAACATCTTTCGGTTACTTTTAGAATTTTCAAAAATATCGTTCTCGCACATTGAAATATGGGTAGTTAGTTATAAATTTTGATTATAATCTCGAAAATGGTAATTTCGAGTTGTGTCACTATTACAGTGTAGACTTTGGTGATAAAAACATCTGAAATGTACGCCATTATATTATCGATTTGTGTACATTTAGTCATTAACAAAATTAAACAGTTCACCTGAAATGCAAAATGTTTTATTTGAACAAATTAATAGCAATTTACAATGCAGTTTTTACTTTAAACAATTTTATTAACTTCACCGCGAACAGTAATAATTATTGAACATGACAATTTTTGTTCTGTTAAAATAATCTAAGCTACACTAGGAATCATTTATCAAAGAGTCGATTTCTCGTTTTTTTTTTTTTTTTTTTAATTTCATGGATTTCTGCTTTTCGATTTGACTTGACTTTTTGTACTTAAGTTTAAGCTCTAATAATATTATTAGAATTCAAACCGAGTTGGTATTTATTTTTCATGTTAATATTTAAATATGGACATTTAAAATATAGTAAAAGTGTTGTTATTATATATATATATTTTATTATTATTATTTTTTTTTTGTGAATGAATAAAAGGCAAGTGAAGTTAATCATTTCAAAACCTTCGCCAGGTTTTGTATTTTTTTTTTTTTTTACACGGTACTGTACTCAATACATTTAGTAAGTATCTCATTTGAAGAAACTCATAAAAAAAAAAAAAAACGTAGGTAGTATATTTTTTGATACGATTACTTTTCTTCTTGTGAAGATATTTAATCGAACTAATGCAGCGAATGAAAATAATTTATACTAAATATAAATATTTTAAAAAAATATTGAATAATTAAATCGTTTAAAATTATTTATATTATATTATAATAAGCTAGATTAGAAGGTGCTGAAGATAACATAAAATGATTGTATTTTTAAAAAATAGTTAAATTTTTATTCAATTTGATAATAATTTGAGTGAAATATTACGGACAATCAAGGTAACAGTCACAAATTTAAGGATATTTGTATGAATATTTGAATTTGAATTTTATGAAAACATTTTTTCGTATAAAAATACTATTACTAAATGTTTTTTTTTTTATACGGTGGTAATTCGAAGAGGTTATTTATCAAAACTATTTTTTTTTTTTTCCCAAAAATAAGGAAAGATTAACGAAAATTTAAGTAAAAATTGCAAAATATGACACGAACGAAATTTTTATGAAATCACCCCAAAACTAATAGGTTAAGAAATTTGAAATTTTCACCTTTTATCAAACTATAAGACGTGTAGAATAGATGGCGAAAAAAACTTCAATAAAAATTGATCACGTTTTTAGTAATAAATTGTTTGAATAAAATTGTGCGTTTGGATTTTTTTTTTTTCGTTTATTTTCCGCAAAGCAATATTTATTTTTTCCCGGGAAATTGTTGATGAATATGTTTTATTGTTGTTGTTGTTAATCAGCTTAGCGGTCCATTCAGGACCATCGCTGCCATCAAAATCTCTCTCCACCTCTCTCTCTCTCTGATATGCTGTTTCTAAAGTTGCGTCCTGGTCTATCATTTCTATATCTTTGGCAACTACATCAATCCATCGGGTTTTGTTTTATTCTTGCTTAAATTTTTTATGTAAGGACATTTTGTTGAACATAATAATATGTTCTTTTTTTTTTTTTTTTATGATAGGGGTAGCGAATTCCGTTCGGCATAAGGGTGAAAAATTCCTAAAATATTTGAACTGTAAGCAACACGATTTCTATATCGTACTAAATATATATATATATATATATTCACATAATGCGTAAAAAATTATTTACGAGAAATAAAAATCGAACTCAATTTCCGAAAAAAAACAAGGCGTAATTTAAAAATAATGATAAAACGCCACGTTTTTAGATATCGTCCGTTTGCGTGAGTGGGTGGGTGGGTATTCATTACGTTCTACTACAAACTATTGACAGACCGTTTTATATTAATTTTTCAAAAAATAAAGATAATTTTTCTTCTACAATGAATGATCGATGAGACGGGAAATTCTGATTGGACAACTAATTCCCCCGCGGGTCACACCACCCCTACGCCGAGTATGACTGTTGTAATTAATTGCATGGTAACTAGCGCACGACGTGACTCGACTGGGCTATTGAACGCGACTTATAACGAACAACGGGGAAAAGCAAGAGAAAAAAAAAAAAAAAATGAAAAATAATAATAATAAATACATTCCAATTCCGTGGCATAGCCGTCGTCTTCGGCGGGGTCTTGTTTAACAGATTATTCGAGGAGCAAACAGAGCGTTTTCCATTTGCCCCTTTGTGTACGTTTTTTCATCCCCTCATATTTTCTTCTCCCTCTTATTTTTTTCTCCTCTCTTTTCGAAGACACGAGAGTGCTGGGGCCATGGAAATTCCGCTTAATTGACACCGGGAACGGCGATTGTTTTTCCACGTTTTTCTCGGCCGTCATCACGGGGGAGGGGGGGTAGTTTTTTTGATTAACGGTGCTACCGCGGCGCAAACATTTTTGTATTCGAATACGGATCAGAATACAGAGAGAGAGAGAGAGAGATCAATTACACAATTTCACTATACAACCCCTGACCTAATCTGCAGCTGTGTGTTACGAGCAACTAATTAAATATGTATATCGTACTGCGCACGCGCGAGACATTCGATTTGATAATTTGTAATGCCTTTGTTTGGTTAAAAAAAAAATAAAATGCACAAATTATTGTTCCTATTTATTATTTTCGAAGAATAAGGCAACACACCTATATATCTAATGGCCGTGGAGTGAATAATATTAGTCTTGCACGTAGGCAAACGGTGTGAGATTTACAATTTTACATGCAATGCAAATCTCGAAAAGCCGGACATACTTCGCACCATGGGCATTGTCCAACAATCGGGTGTGCTGAATTTTGAAAAACCGGTGCATCATTGCTTCGATAAAATCATTTTGAAACCATTTTGAGTTTCAATGGAATATACATAAATCGTGAGTTTTATATTGAGTTTTTTTTTAACAGCATGCCCATCAGAATATCCCATGTTGTCGTGAAAACTTTTATATTTTTTTTGATATTTTGACATTTCATGTTCTTATATAAATATTAATATTAATACAATATTAAATAATTTAAAAATATAATATTTCTCATACAATTTTTATTAGGTTGTTCATTGTTTTCTAAGCTGTTGAATATATTGTTTTTCTCGCGTAATCAAATTAGCTTCTTGAACTAATTGACAATATATATATATATATATATATATATACAAAAATTGTATGACGTACTTTACTGTTTATTTGTAGATTTATCAATTATTCTTTTCGTGTAAATGTGAAATTAGCATAAAAAAAAAAAAAAAGAAAACAGTAGGTCAAGGCTATATTTTTTGAAAAATGCTAGTCTTGAAAAAGCACGTTTACAGCAACTCGCAAAATGGAATACCTAACTAGTATGACGTGTAAATTTGCTTCAAAAACTAATGAGAATGTGTTGCATAAGTGAGACTTACATATCGTAAATGTTTATCCGATTAAATTTTAATTAACGTTCAAACGTTTATTATAGATAATGACCTGATAAAAGATAATTTTGTAGTGCCTCGGCTTAATTACAGTGTGTCTAGTTTTGTGTGTGTGTGTGTGTTTTTTTTTTTTTTTTTAAGTGCTTACAAACGTTGGCATCAAAACACAAAGTGGTTTCGCTTACAACGCAGTCTTATTGTCTTGCACGCGCAAATTAACACGTGCTAACGTTTTTACGGTGCTAACAACTTTCGCGTACTTACCCTTGAAGGATCATTTCTCCTTTAGTGTTTGCCCAGTAATTGACAGAATTCGGGAACGATTCAACGTTGCATTCCAGTCGTACTTTCGTACCAAGTGGTGCGCCTACAAGTTGATTCGCAGCTCTCACTACCGGAACAACTGCAATGACCACAAAAAAGCAAATTAAGATAACAACAATGTAATTAAAAATCACTTAGCCGGTGGCATCGTGGCATAACGAAGTTAATTAATTAATATACATTTTTTTAGATTCTGAACGAAGTGAAGAAGCTAGTGTTTTTACAATGATGTTTATTTTTTTTTCTGTGTACAACTTTTCGTATAGAAATACTTGTCCAAAAGTTTC
>JAIPRM010011191.1:0-13106 GCA_025469315.1 Stegophylla sp. TES_Ste_2020
TATATTTATATTATTAACTTCCTTCTTTATATTATTAACTTCCCTCGTTCAGAATCGTTTTATTGAAGAAATGATTTATCGTTTCTTTAAAATTCAATACACCCGTCAAAGAATCCCACCCGTCGTGTGAAGAACACCCATCGTGCGAAGTATGTCCGGCTTTTTTGTATATTAAATTAATTTTTTATTTTATTAGGAAAGTGAATAAAACCAAATGTAAAACGGAAAATTACGATTCTATAGTACTCTGTTATTGTATAAAAACTTGAAAAGCCAGTATTCTTCGCTCTTCGGGCGGAATACTTAGTGGTTGTACTGAACTTTAAAGAAACAATCAATCGTTTCTTCAATTTTGAGTGAAGCTTCAGTAAATTACAGACAAAAATAATTGTCATTTTTATTTTGAGTAAGTATGTTTATTAGTTGTAACATATATACATTTTATCCGATATTCGTCTATGATAAGGTATTGTCGACACTTTCATGATTTAAGCAATGTAACTTTTGGAATAAGTAATAACCAGATAATCTGTTAACTATTGTTGATAATGAATGAAAATTTCAAGCATAAGCGTACTTGTAAAAAAATATTTGGGGGGGCTAAAATATTTATTTATTGATTTAGCCCCCCCGTAAAGTACATTAATCTTAAGCAATTTTTAAAAAACTCTGGGGGGGCTTAGCCCCCCTAAATACACCTATGATTTCAAGATTCTTGTCCAATTAGTTTTGGAGTTAAGGGAAATTGATTAAATAATTTTTATGAAAAACTTGTTTATGGGATATTTTGCCATTTTACAAAATGTTTCAACAGACTCTGTGTTTTTGAATAAAGTATTGAAAATTATAAATAATGATTCTTCAAGTACCACTTGTGTGATTTATGGTCTAAATAATTATTACTGTATGAAACTTTAGGACAAATATTTCAATACGAAAAATTGTTTCCATAAAAATAAAAGACATATTTTTCCGTTGTTACTTTTAGGCCGAGCGCACACTGATAGAGCAAAACTGTAGGCAATTATAACATATGTTAAGTAAGTGATGCGCGCACACTAATCAGTCAACATCAACACGTGACAAGACAAAACAAAGCATGATCGGTATTGTTCAGTCTGGTTCTGTTTTTTCTCCAGCAAAATATGAAAATGTTATGTTATCGTATAAATTTGTTTATACGAATAGCTTATAACTGAACACTCGTTATTTTGGCGTCACTCGCAGATTTTTATGATTTTATACTTAATACTATATTCATAAATATTTCATAATTATTTTAAAATGGGATGCGATCCAGAGAAATTGATCAATCTTGTTTTCATTTATTTCACTATTTAACAAAAATTGCCACAAAAGCGGGTATAACAACATCATCTTCATCAGAATTCATCTTGACGACTGGTGTATAAAATAAAAAACGAATCGGAAATTATTTTGTCTTATTCAGTTTTGTTTTGTCAGTATGAATGAAATTTGTTCGGAGCCGTTTGGAACAAAATGTTTCGACTAGCTTGGAACAGTTTTGCTCTATCAGTGTGCGCCCGGCCTTAAATTGGACTTTTATTTTTGGTTCTGGGAGGGGTTTAAAGTCCTTAAACCCTACCTGTAACTACGCCACTGATTATTACTATATATGTATGTATATTTAATCTATGATATCAGTTATATTTCAGTTTAAAACCCAATGCTTCTCTCCATTTTTTTAGTAAAAAGTCTGTTTTTGGTACACCAAAAAGACTTGAACCAATGAATGTTAGAAACAGCATTTATGAGATTAATGTGTATATAATATTTTCGTATTAAACGGATTAGTTATTTGATTTTATATGACGTATTGATAACATCCTAACATGATGATAGTGAAATAAACTTACACGCATGTGCAGTATGCATACGTGCATTCCTGTATTTAGACAATAGAGTAAAATCCATAGTACTCTATGATTTAGACGCTCCTAAAATCCCAGAGTAATAATAAAAAGAAAAAAAAATACGCATCGGTAATGTACCGGATCAAACCAAAACATTCAATCTTATATTATTTTAAAATTTTCAGGGGGCACTTATTTTTCTGGCCTTCTTCTGTTATCAACCTAACCTAGAAAATTCGGGCAACTGCCCCCATAGACCTTATACTAACAACTTCATGTTTTTATTATCTATGATGAAACCATAGATAATAGAAGTTCTATTATCTGTGAATGAAACTCATGTTATACTTTGTGACACGGATATAGATACTAAGTGCTTTGTGATCAAGGCTGTAGATATACTCTTAGATAATATACTAAGGATATAATTATTATCTAAGGATATTCTATTTTTATCCGTGTCTGTGATACACAGATGTAGATAATAATTATTATCTTTATCTGCGCTGTGGTATGACCATGATCTTGTACATGTTTGGTTATTGTCAATCATCACCACATGAGAAATTCAAATATTTCAAAAAATAAATTCTAATTCATAGCAATGTAAAGTGAAAATATTAATATTTTCTAAATTTATTTGAATTGAAACCACTACATTTTTTTTAATTAATCAAGTCCATAATGAGCGGTACTATGAGGCAGCCAATACCAATTAATCGAACTCAGGAGATTATTGAATCACGGTCTAAATTACCAATTATCGGTGAAGAACAAGTCATTATGGAAGCAATCAACGAAAATGATGTCATTATTGTAGTCGGTGAAACAGGTAGTGGCAAAACTACTCAAGTTCCTCAATTTTTGTATGAAGCTGGGTATTCAAAGTAAATAAACATGTGTTATAAATAAAAGTTGATTCCTAAATATTACTAATAAATCATAATTTACAGTGGGAATAAGATGATTGGTGTCACAGAACCAAGACGTATTGCTGCAATATCTGTGTCTCAACGAGTTGCTGAAGAGTTGAATGAAACTTCTGATATTGTATCATATTTAATACGTTTTGAGGGCAATGCAGGACCTAATACTAAAATAAAATTTATGACTGATGGTGTATTGTTAAAAGAAATTCAAAATGTAAATTCAAAAGTTGATTATTTTATTTACCTAATAAAGAATAATAGTATAGAATAATCATTAAATAGAGTAAACGTACTTAACTTTTTAGATTGTGAACGGAGTGAAGAAGCTTATGATTTTACAATGATGTTTATTTTTTATTTTTTCTCTTTCTGGAAACACTTTTTTGTATAGAAATACTTGTCCAAAAGTTTTGATCAGTATCTCTATAGATCCCGAATCTTGATGGTACTTTTAAGAGGTCATTTTTCAAATTTCTCAATACTTTTTCTAAAAACATGGAAAAGTTGTCGAAAAATTGACAAAAAATAGCAAAATATGCAATTACCTGAATTTTTGTAAAATTGAAAATTGCTTTTTAATACAACTTCAAAAATAATGCAGCTAGTAAATTGAAACTTTCACCTATTACAAAAAATGGCCATGAGAACATTTCAAAAAATTTGATGAATTTTGAGTTAAGTACAGAATTTTGAAAATTTCAAATACTTTTCATTTTTATTAGTTTTTATGTAATTAAATTTTTGATTCTTGATATTATAACTTGAAAATTTAATAGGATCTCATTCATATATATGTCTAATTGATCTGAAAAAATCGTAAGAGTACTTTTTTCTCTATACCTGTTTGAATTTAGAATTTCGATAAAATTCTTAAGTTTTACCTAAAGTTTTACACACTTTAATGTGCATAATAGAAAATTAATTTGACAAATTTTTTTGAAACTTGTTACCTAGATAGGTAATTTCATTGCAAATTTTTTGGTGCAATAAAATTTCTTACGGACAAAAAAATGTAAACATTTTACAAGGGTTTGATTGAAAAAATCTTAGAAAGAACGGACAAATTACCTATTTTATTATATATTTCTTATTAACACCTGAAAGTTGAGAGGTTGATAATATTTTTTTAATTTTTAGGATTTTTTACTGAATAAATATTCAGCAATTATTTTAGATGAAGCTCATGAAAGACGTGTATTTACAGATATATTGATTGGAATTTTATCTCGTATTGTTCGACTTCGTCAAAAGAGATCTAATCCATTAAAGCTAATCATTATGTCAGCTACTCTTAAAATTGATGATTTTTCAAAAAATCAAAAGCTCTTTTTTCAGTCACCACCAATAATTGAAGTAAATTATTATAAAATAAATAGTAAGTTGATAACCATTTTATTTTAATTATTATAAATTACCTACTTATATAGCTGAGTTCAAGACAATTTCCTGTGACAATTCATTTTAATAAAAAAACACCACATGATTATTTAGCTGAAGCGTATAATAAAGTGTGTAAAATCCATACCAAATTACCTGCTGGAGCTATTTTAGTGTTTTTAACAGGTATTATACTTAATATTATATATTATTACTTATTAGTAACTTAGTTTCAAATAATTATTTTTTTAACTAGGAAAATTAGAAGTAAAACAATTGGTTTCTAAACTGCGTAAAGCATTTCCATACAAAGAAAATTATTCTGAAGTTGGCGCAAAGATATTTTGTAAAGACAATAATAGGAAAGACACATCCAAACCGTTGCCTGATATTAATTTAGACGATTATGACATTGAAATGCATTCAGAAGATGAATTCATGCATTTGGGAAACTCAAGTGATGATTATGATGATGATGATGATGATGATGAAATTCCAAGTAAAATTATGAAATTAACTTCACCACTTTGGGTGCTTCCTCTTTATTCAATGTTACCTGCTCACAAACAAGCAAAGGTTAACACTATTTGGAGTATATAATTTAAACATATGAAGTGTTTCATGTTACATTGGTTTTAGATATTTGAAACCCCTCCTCCAAGATGTCGCTTGTGTGTTGTTAGTACAAATGTTGCAGAACTTTCTTTAACTATACCTAATGTAAAATATGTCATTGATTGTGGAAAAACTAAAGTTCGTGAGTATGATCCATTGACAAGTGTTTCAAGATTTTCAATTGTTTGGGAAAGTAAAGCCTCTGCCAATCAGAGAGCTGGAAGAGCTGGAAGAACTTCACCTGGGCACTGTTATCGGTTAGTTAGGTTTAAAATAAAAATCATATTTATATTAAACAAATAAAATTTTTTTTGATTAATGTGTACCTAAAATAAATGGGATTTTTTCAGTTATATTGGCAAAATAAATATATTGTTCCATTATATTATAATTTAATATTATTGAAATTATTATTATATAGTAATTAAATATTTAAACTTAAAAGTATTGTAAAAATCCACGAGTTATTTTCATAAACGTTTAATGTTTGAATAGCTGCTGAAATAATTGAATCACTTATTTATTTATATTAAATTATGTACAAGATAAATCCAATTCTTGATATTTTAATGATAAACATATAATTAATATTAAATAAATTTTAAATTTTTAAAAAATAATAGTACAAATAAGAATTAAGGAAAAATCTGCACTAATGAATTCTGTTAAAATTGTTATAAAGAATAAGTGGACTTACAATTTTTTAAGCTTTTTCTATACCATTAGTAGTACATATGAATATGTTATTATGTTTGTATTACATTTTTAGTAATGAAAACATTTCAGCATGCATTTCTTCTACCTTATCTATCGGAAGTGATAACATGAAAACACCTACAATTGAAATTATTAGTGATAGGTTTGAACTTATATATAATAATTCTTAAATAAACTAAAAAAAAAGTATTTAAAGGGAACACAAATAGTAACACACATATATATATATATATATATACTTTAAAAGTTTTAATAATTTTTATTTATTTTGTAGATTATTTTCATCTGCTTTATTCAATGATGAGTTTCCACAGTGGAATTTACCTGAAATTCAAACCACACCTATTGATAATGTTATTTTACAAATGAAGTCAATGAAAATAGATAAAATTTTCAGTTTCCCTTTCCCAACACCACCAGATAAACAGACTATTTTAGAAGCAGAAAAAAGATTAATTTTACTTGGTGCTTTAGAAGTTGATAGTAATGTTGCAGGTAAATGCAGCGAATCAGTACCTTTTATTTTTATTATTTTATGTTTTAAATTAATACATACAATTCTTTATAATGTTTAGAAATCAATAATATCACACCTCTAGGAAAAAGCATGGCAGCATTTCCATTGTCCCCTCATTATGCTAAGATGTTGTGCTTAAGCAAAGATCGTAGTTTACTACAGTATATGTTATTTATAATTTCTGCTATGTCTGTTCAAGAATACTTACCTGGTGATGATGTTGAAGTGTGGAAAAAAACTAAACTTTCATGGGCAGTTAAGGGTGAATTTTTACTCTTAGGTAAAATGATAATTATTATATTTAAACATTTTTTAATTATAAATTATTATGTTGATAGTTAAGGTAATGTTACATCTTTATTTATTGTCTTCACCAATCTAATTTACAAAATAGTTTGATTGCTATATACAAATTTTAAATTCTATTGTTTACACTTATATTAAACTTTCAACACATCTGACCAAATATTTACTAGATTTTTATGAGAGCAACTCCATTTTTTTTTGTAAAATATTTACCAAGAACTGTTTAATAACTTAATATTTATAACTGTGATTTTTATGTGGTTATTAAACTAACTTGTTTAAGTTTTGGTGTAATTTAATTTCACTTTTTTACCAATTATAAAATTGATATAGCAAATGACATGACATAATTTTAATAAAATATGAGTTATAGGTGATCTAATGATTATACTACGTTCAATGGGTGGTGCAAGCTATGCAATGAAAAATTCGGGTTTAGGAGGCCTACAAGAATATTGTGTTAAAACGGGATTACATCAAAAATCAATTTTGGAAGCTTGGAAATTAAACAACCAATTAATAAATCAGCTTAACTTGAATGTACCTTCTTTGAAGTTAAATCCCGATTTAGATATGACCCCACCCACACAAATTCAAGTATGAATTAATTAATTGTTGTGTCTTGGTTTTAAAATATTACAAAACAAATGTTCTACAGGTGAAACAAATGAGGCAAATTGTATTAGCTGGAATGTTGGACAAAGTTGCAAGAAAGTTAACTACAAATGAACTGAATAGAAATGGTATTAGACCAAATAAAGCTGCTTATTTTGCCTCCAATTTAACTGCAATAGTATATATACATAATAGTAGTGTTTTAAAAAAAAGTAAACCTGAATGGTTAGTTTACCAAGAGATATTTGAAGTACAAGATAAAATGTACATCAAAGGTAGGTATTTAAATTTTACATTGGATTGTTTAAATATATATTTTTTACTTTTGAACATTTTATCACCTACTGCATTTTAGATTCTGAGTGAAGCAATTATGCGAAAAAGCTAATGTTTTACAATGATGTTTATTATTTTTGTTATTATTATTATTATTCAAACGCGTTTTTGTTGAGAATACTTGTCTAAAAATTTTGACCAACAACTCTTTGAATCATAATTAAAAAGACTCTGGATAGTACTTTACAGAGGTCATTTTTTAAAGCTCTTAATAGTTTTTTCAAAGGTTTTGGGAAAACTACTCAAAATTTGATATAATAACACCTTTTGGACTTTTTTTTTATATAAACCTTATTAAATTGTACTTATAGATAGACAAGATAATATGAAAGGCAAAAAATATATATGAATATTTTCTTTCCTATTCTCAGTTTTTTTAAGTAAAATGTTTTGAATTAACTGAAGCTCCGCTCAGAATCGATTTATTGAAGAAATTATTTATCATTTCTTTAAAAATTTTAACACCCACTAATTTCCATCTAAGAAGTGAAAAATACTCATGGTACAATATATGTCCACCTATTAAAAATTTAATCAGTTATTGATTTTTTTAATGCTATATATTTATCAAGGGATAACAGCTATTGAACCAGAATGGTTACCCGTATATGCCAAAAAATTATGTAAAACATTAAAAGTTTTAGATGATCCTAAACCTAAGTATGATAAGGAAACTGAGAAAATATACTGTACAATTAATGCAACTTATGGTAATTATAATTGTATTAATATATGAAATTCATGTATATAATTTAAAATACTATATTAGAATAACAATTAACACCTTTTCTTCAAGGCCAAGCTGGATGGTCATTACCGCAAGCTGAAATTGAATTTCCTGATATTGAAGAAAAATATAGCTGGTTAGGATTTTTTATACTTAGTGGAAAAGTTTTTCCACAGTTGACACATTTTAGACAATATTTGTTATCTGAACCTGATCTCATATTAAAACCATGGATGAAGTTGTAAGTGAAATTAGACCTTTAAAAATAGCTTTTATTTATGTTTAATAGTTCAAAATTAAAAACTATAATTAAATAATTATGTAAGTTTATTTTTTATTTAGCTTAAAAGATTCATTTTATTTACTGACGCAAACATTGAAGAAAAATCAAGACGATTCAGTGAAAAAAATTAAAGATCGATGGTCAAAAATGTCAACATGTAAATTTTTATTCATTTATATATAATTAAAACCATGAGCATTTTCTTTCATATGCTATGAAATATCCGAATTACATATATCACATTTCTTTTTTTAGACTTATTAGAAGAATACTTAATATGGTTACCACAAACAGCACATAAAGAAGTAACATCAATATGGCCACCACAATAAATTGTAAATTTTATACTCTTGTAAAATAAATGCAAATAAAAGTATTTTTATGCAATTTTATTGTCTTTAAGTTCTGAAACAGCATCTTCACCTACTATCATTTCATCTGAACTATTGTCATCCATAACAGGCTTATTTTTCTTCTGTTTTTTCTAAAATATATATTTTTATGAGAATTTGTTAAAAAAAAAAAAAAATCTTATTTACTTTTTTTTTTAATGTATTTCTTAATCCACTTGTCTGAGTTTGACTTATAGACGTCATTAAAGATAATGATGGTGCTGAAAGTTCAAGACTCTTCAACTCGTTCAACATTTCGGACCTCTAGAACACAAGTAGATATAAAAAAAGTATAAACTAAATCCAAAGTATAGTAAATATTACTTTTTCACTCTTTTGTTTTTTTTCTATAATTTTTGTGAGGGCTTTTCTTTGTCTACTAGTCAATTTGTTTTTTTTAATAACTTCTACTTTTGTTTGATTTGCACCACTTTCTTTTTTGTTTTTCTGAAAAATGTAATATATTACTGAGTAAAGCAATAAAAATTAAGTTGATATTTCACAAAATTTTTTGTTTTAGATGCTTAGGAAATGTGTACTCTCTTTGTTATAGTAAAACTAAAGTAATATAATGTGATAATTCAAAGAGCAATACAATTTTTATCTATCTTTTTAAAAAAAATGTGTTTCAGGAGCTTTTTTAAATGATTTGACAATTTTTATGATTCAAAAATACTTTTAGAAAAAACTCATTGAGTGTTTAATATTTGCAGGTTACTCTCATTTGGTGTCGCACACTCGTCGTCACTACTATCTTTGCAAATCAAAAATATCCCTCTATTTCTCATAAAAAATCTTACCTTGGGATTAATAGTTTAAGAAAAAATGCATTTAAATAACGAAACAAAAAATAATAACTTCATATCGTAACTCAATACTGAAAAATCGACAAACTTCAAATTACCTTATCTGTAAAGTTAAGAATTTCCGCAAACATCGGTTAACACCATTATTTTCATAATCAAAATACATAATAATAATAATAAATAATAAAAAAAAAAATATGGAAATTAGAATTGTTGTAAAATTGATTTAAGGTAAGATGACCACAGTGTTCGAGTTATTTAAATACCAAAATTTTAACCCAATAATATGTACCTTAAATTATGAAAATATTTTGAGAACATATTAGTTTACACATGATCATTATTATTTGATTAGTGAAAATAAAATAGATAATTGACAAAATAATACGTTTCACATGATAAAAATATTTCAGTAGGGGTTGCAACCCTCTGACCCCCCCCTCTGGGTGTGCCACTGCAACCCTTTAAGAGTATCTGACCCAAAAAGCAAAGAACCGGTATTCTTTGTGTGAAGTCTGGCTTTCTTGTCTATAGGTACTTCACTTTACTTATAGATTCTGACCGGAGCAAAGAAGCTTATAATTTTACACTGATGTTTATTATTATTTTTTTTTCTTTTTCTAGAAACACTTTCATATAGAAATACCTGTCAAAAAGTTTAGATGAATAACTCTTTAAATTCAAAATCACACCCAGATGATACTTTAGAGGCGTCATTTTTCAAATTTCTCAATAATTTTTTCAAAAACACCAAAATTAAAATTTTATGAAATAAAACTTACAAAAGATGAAAACTTTCCTATTTTTTCAAATTTCTGTACTTCCCTAAAAATTGATCACATATTTTTGAAAATTTTATGAGGTGCCTATTTTAAGTAGTTGGTGAAAGTTTCAAGTTTCTATCCATATTATTTTGGAGGTAATTACTAAATAAAAATTGATTTCATGATAATATTTATTTCCAGTAAATTTGTCAGTACTTTTTCCAATTTTATTTTCAATTAAAATCTTATAAAATTTTCAGCTATTCGTTTGTAAAAAATTATCAGATTACCATATTACAGAATTATCCATGTATCTTGTTTTGTAAAGATCGATCACACCAATTATTTTTTATATGCGTTAAAGCGTATAGCTTTAAATAAAACTAATCAATTATACACTTAATATTATACATTGTATTAAAAAAAAAAAATCAATAGTCATCAAATATTTTACTTTCCAACTAGTTAAAATTTACTTCTAATCATACAGTAAAACCTGTGCAGATTTATGCTGAAGAAGTGGCGACATACATAATGTCATATTTTATTATTATAAATGTTATAGTATAGAATTATTGTAATTTTTCATTAAATATTTTTACCACTGGAAATTTATACTTACGATTAATTTTCCTTGGATATTTTTTCCTAGATTCCTTTTTAGTTGTTGGTGAAAGTTTCAACTTTCTATTTCATTATTTTAGAAGTTATGTTAAAAAAATAAAATTGAATTTATGAAAATTTGAGTTGACGCTTTTTCTCAATATTTAGGTAGTCTAAGCATGCGCTTAGAAAAATTATTGAGAATTTTGACAACATTTCTAAACTATAGTTACTAATCGAAACTTTTGGATAAGTATTTATGATTGAAATTGTTCTTCCATAAATAGGAAGAAAAAATATAGATTTATAAAACCAATAAATTCTTTGTTTTGTTCAGAATCTAAAACAGTTTCAAACAGTTCTGCTTTACACAATAGTTAATTGTGTCGTGTCAACAATTTTAATCATTGGTAGTAAAACATGAAATTAATTCATGAAAAAATAAAGAATTAAAACTTTTATTTATAAAAATGAGATATTTCCAAAATTCTACTTAAAATCTTATTATTATTATTTTTAATTTTATGATAGGTAACCTACTTTTTTGTTGATAATGGATGAAAACTGAAAATTTCAAGCATTTAAGTAGGTAGGTACCATTAGTTTAAGAGTTTAGACTGGCAATGAATCACTTACAGTTAAAATAAAAATAACTTGGCTTAGGTACCTACCTAGTTTATAGGTAGGTAAAAATACCCAATAATAAAAATGTAGGTATAATTACATAAATTACCCTATTAATTATTAATATTTATAATTTGTGAAATGATGGAAAAATAGTCTAATTTAAATCAATTTTGAAGTAGGTAGAATAGTAAATAGTAATAAACTTTGTATATAAAACTATTTTTCTAAAATTAACATACCTATGTCACAAATTTACAGTTATTTTTATTACAAAAAATGATAAAATACTTTAGGAGAAACTAAATGTGTGGATACATTATACATTTAACATACATACATAGCTTAATATAATTAACAATTATTTTAAAAGGAAATACAAAATATTATGATGAATAATTTAATGGAACCACTTACAATGAATAAATAATTACCAAGTACATACCATAATTGGGTTTCTATTTTTCTTCATTTTTCCATTCAATAAATACTAAATAGGTTCTGTGTTTTAATGACTTTTGAAATGTTAATTATTTATATAGTTTATTATTAGAGATTGGTAAATAATATGTTAGTATGGTATTGATATTGATAACAATATGTTATTTATCGATTACAATAGCTTACTATAATCAAAATAAATGGTATTTACTATAATATACTAGTTTTCCAATTTATACCCTAGAACGGCTAGAACGTTTCTTTAAAATACACCAAAACTGAAGAGAAAAGAATGCAAATCTGAAATTATTTTAAATCTCAACTCACATAGACCATGATAAGAATTCTTAGATAATAAAATATGAATATCGTTAAGGTAGATCCGATAGTGAATATGATAATAATTATTTCTCTAATAAGGTAAATCCATTGAACTCTATATAGTTATCAATGGGTGATTCGCGTTTTTATTTCAAGATACAAATACTATAGATATTATAGTACATATCTATATTATTTGGGTAATGGTGAATTGATGACTACAATAATATTATAAACTTGTAACCATGTCGTGCTATAAAAAAATAAATTTCTTATCTATTTTGTCTAAATTCATTTTGTCATGCTTGTAGTTTTAACCACAGACGTTATACATCAGCCGTGCTAGTAACTCATAACCTCTAGATCTATGTTGTAATCACGGACTAAGATCTAGACTAGTCCGTGGTTGTAACTGAGAGGTTGTGGCTTTTGGGAGTGCAGTCTAATTTTCATATGGAAAGGAAATCACAGATAATATTATATAAAACAATATGATTTATATAATATCTGTGCCCTGTGGTATTATCTAAGCTTCTAAGGGTCCGTTTTACAATAGTGGTTTAACCTTGGTTCAGAGTTTAAATCAAAAAGTGCGTTTTACAATTTCACTGAACTTAGTTTAAACCACGATTTAAGATATACAGGTTGCGTATCGCCCAATACCGAGCTATACAGGCGATTGTCTCACAAAGTGAGTCATGGCTTATCACATTTTTTTTACTTACTACTAGTGCTTCATCATTCTGTGGTCTAAATTGTTACTATTATTTGAGAACGCCACAATTTAAAATATTAAACATCTATTTATAATCTTCATAATAGGTTATTTCCATAAACCTTATTCTCGTAGCTATAACTG
>JAIPRM010011192.1:0-13106 GCA_025469315.1 Stegophylla sp. TES_Ste_2020
GCTAGTGTTTTTACAATGATGTTAATTTTTTTTCTTTCTTTTTTTTTTTTTCTGTGTACTACTTTTCGTATAGAAATACTTGTCCAAAAGTTTCGATCAATAACTTTTTGAAACCCGATTTGCCTCTAGATTGTACTTTAGAGAGGTAATTTTTTAAATTTCTCAATTCTTCAATGTTTTTTTTGGAAAAAACTACCCAAAATTTGACAAAAACGACTCGGAAACCATCATTTTTTGATCAGAATTTTATAGAAATTTAAACATAGACAGAAAATCCTATAAAAAAGATTTTGGCGCAAGAAAATTTTGAAAATGTGAAAAAAAATTTTGGACATTTTTTGAACATTTTTTTTTTTTTCCTTATATTATTGACTTCCTTCGTTCAGAATCGTTTTACTGAAGAAATGATTTATCGTTTCTTTTTTATTATTCATTAAATTATTTATTTGACGAGTTTATTGATAGCAATTATATTACCCATACCTTACAGTCATTGGTCATAATTTAAAATTTTAATTATTTTATTTTTAACAATAAATAATTTCTTACATTTGATAAGATAATATATTGATAGATTCGGTATTGTTAAAAATAACTTTTGGGAAAAATGGTATTGAAAAAAAGAAGTTTTGGGAAAAATGGTACTGAGAAAGAGAACTTTTGGGAAACAAAAAAATGTGAAAAACAAATTGGGAATAGTTTCTCCCTACCATTTTTATGATTTAATAACAGCACGTCGCGTGTGCGTCATATAATATTATTATTATGTCATGGAGGTACGTTTTTATTACTAGTCACGTCGTTATCCGCGTGGGTTACGTGTGTGGGGTGTCCGGAATTTTAAACGACGTCCTCCTTAAACCACCTAGTCGTTTTATTCTTATTCTTATTATTATTATTATTATTATTTACCGCTGTGCGAATTAGCATTTTAACGTCAACGATTCGAGGGGAGTTTGGACCTACATATTACGAGGGACCCCCCTCGGTCGTGCCCGTCAACGTATACACACATTCGCATGCATCACACGCCCACTTACTTATTATAATACACGCCAAAGTGTAGTGTGTAAAACGTGAGTGTAAACACCGTTTTTAAAATACTCGTGCGCGCGAAATCTGACGACGACGACGACCACCCGGCTACGGTTAAAATATTTTTAGTTTTTAAACCGGCACGTAAAAATTGAAAAACAATTTTTTGTAACGAATTATCGAAATGGCCATTTTAACCGAAAAAATGTTTAACAAACGTATACCATAAACGTATGGTTAATTAGCTAAATTTTTTTTTTTAGATTATTAAATCTAAATTCTACCAAGTACAAAAAAAAAAAAAAATGAAACCATATTTTTACAGAATAAGAAAATAATAATTATTGTATACAAATCATGTGTATAAACACATCATAAATCATAGCTATCGACATAATATTGTATTCAGTCGTTGTCCCTTAAATCGTCACAATAATTAAGCATTAATTAAGATCTTTAATTATAAATATAAACATTATTATAAAACCTTTTAAAGGTGTTTCGTTTCTCTCAGAATCTAGAAGCAATGTACATTTTTGGAAGTTAGTTAATACATTTTTTGAAAAAATAATAGGAAAAAAATGTCACAAGGGAAAATATGCAACTTTATTCTTTGGAATATGGTTCAAATTTGTTGAAGGTACAGTACAAATGTGGAAAGATAAATGAGAATGAATGAAACTACTCGGAAATTTTGAAATAGTATCAGCTGTGTTTTTATCACACTTAATACTATTTTAAAAGGGACCAGATTTTTTTAGTTTTATAATCTTTTTAGGATATTATTTTTATGAATTTGGTAGAGGTTTTCCAAGGCATTATGTGTGTTTTCCTTAAAACCACACCTCTGCGTACACAACACACTTGAACACAAAGGTCAGGGCTTATGGAAGTGAAAAAATCCA
Source organism: Stegophylla sp. TES_Ste_2020 (assembly GCA_025469315.1). Classification (NCBI taxonomy): domain Eukaryota; kingdom Metazoa; phylum Arthropoda; class Insecta; order Hemiptera; family Aphididae; genus Stegophylla; species Stegophylla sp. TES_Ste_2020. The sequence continues at coordinate 1,941 of JAIPRM010011192.1, forward strand.
GGGGGATTCTAACTCCGACACAAATTTGAGAGTTCCATAATATGTAATGTATATAATAATGATTAGATGCGTATTCAGGACACCAAAGACCCCGAGACGAAACTCACATGAATACTTTATTGATGATGATGACGTAACCACTATATACTTATTATTATTCTGTATATAATTTGTAGCCAACAGCGAGCCCTCCCCTCGTGTTATTTCTAATAACACCTATAATATAATAATATATAACATGACATAATTTATTTTATGGTATAATATTGTAACTACACGCGGGGAAAAAAAAAACAAGCTAAATTGTAAAATTTTACTATCTGAACATTTGTAAATACCAATAAATTTTTAATGAAGGCGTGTCGTCTCTCGAATACGAGCGTTCCGACGAAATGCAAGTGTGAATGCATTGTTAAGGGGAACGCTTTCGAAGTGCTGTCAAAAGTATTTCCTCTCGAACCCCATCACACTTTAACCCCTGGCGTAGGAGGTACAACGTGATGTGTGCAGCGCGTAAAGACAGTAAATTAATAACGAGGGAGGCATAATAATTGAGGCGTCTAGTTTCAAAACTAGCAAAAAAATGGATTTCTTTTAATTTTCCAAATATTCACACTTGTATTACTTTGTTGGTAAAAATATTGAACATCAAACAAGGAGCTATAATCGATATTAAATGAGGACAGAAAATTGTGGTTAACATAAAAAAACCAGCCATCTAACGATATTCATTTCAAATCAAGCCATAATTAAACACATGTTTTTATCTGATCTGGTAATAGTACTCAAATTTTTTCAGTTTTCATTAGTAGGTATTAACTATAATTAAGTTCTATTTGGTTATTATTTTTTACTATTAGTTAATTATATAGATAAAATTTAAAATGTTTTGTATTTCTTAAATTTTCCATCACCTATCTCATAAAATCAATTTCAAAATCAGCCATAAGTGGAATAAAAAAAACAAAATTGTTGGTTGCAAAAACAGCCATATGCTTAAATTCACAACAAAACCAGCCATTTCAAAACTATAAATTTTTATCTAACTCTTGTAATAATATTTTGACAAAATATATTTTCACATACAACACCTATGTGTACCATTCAAAGCTTTGATTTCATATTTATTATAAAATAATAATAATTATAGATCAAGTATTTTACGTTATTTTCGTTTTTTGTTGTTTGTGAAAAATTTCGAAAATTGCTTATAGCTGGTTTTCAAACTAGACGCCTCCTCAATTATACTGTTTAACTCAGAGGTTCCCAAACTGTGGGTCGCGATTAAATTTTTGGTGGGTCGCGTTAAATTTTAGTTTCTGAGTGAAGTGAAGAAGCTAGTCTTTTTTCAAATGATTCTTATTTTTTTTGGTATGGTATATTTAGGGTGTTTATTATTCAGAATTCTCAATAGTTATTCGAAATTTGAGAAAAACAACCCTAAATTAGACAAAAATGCAGTTGAAACTTCATATCAATTTAAATATAGACTGATGTAGACAATAATATGAAAAATATTTTTGGGGAAGACATTTTTTTTATTTTTGAGTGAAGAATCCGCTTGATGTGAAGTATGTCCGACTTTTTATAAAATATAATTTCTTTTTTTGTAATATTCATTTAATCGTACATACTTATTTAATTTTAAATATTTATCACAAATTTTTTTGTAATAAATAAATGAATAATTAGAGTTATTTAACAGTAACTGTACATATTATTCAAAAAAAATTTAAGTACAGAATGCTTTTATTTATTTAGTATCTTATATTCGAACAAAAAATGAAAACGAAAAGGACATTTGGTTATTGTTGTGGTTCGCCGAAATTTGAAAAAAAGACCAAAATGGGTCGTACCGAAAAAAGTTTGGGAACCTCTGGTTTAAGTAACACGCGTCGGTTTATTGTAATAGTTTTACCGTGTATAAGTATTAGCACTTATTATTTATAGCAGTAGCGCAGTAGCAGTATAATAATAATAATAATAATAATAATAATAATAATAATATAGTTTTATTTAGTAGCACAACACGGCGGCGGTACGTGTGTACACTGTACAGTAGTAATAGCAGTAACGCATAATATAATTTGCCAGACACAGACCATTGGTATTCGTATCGCGATTTTCCCGTTTAATGTACGCGTCGTCGTTCGTTCGTACGAGGTGGCGGCAGAAAGGAGCAGCGGCGTGTCATTTAGAGAGACGTATGCGTTCGAGTATTACACACACACACGTATACACGAGTACACGCCGTTCTTCTGCCCAGAGGCAAATCGCATATACATACATATATATTATAATAATATAAGTGTATAATGTGTGTGTGTGTGTGTGTGTGTGTGTATAGTAAAAACGCAACAAATTGTTCGAAGAAAACTCGATTGTGTGCGAAACTCGTTTGCCGCCTCGTGAGCCACGCACCACCACGTCGCCGCCGTGATGTGTACAATAATAATAATAATAATAATAATAACGAACAAGAGCGCGAATAAACGAGCGAAATTAATTTACCAGACTGCGAAGTGCGAAAAAAAAAAAAATTTAACAACGTTTTGTGTGTAGCCCGCGCGTAATGGGGCTACCAGAGGGGAGGAGTGTACTCGTAAAATGTATATTAATATTATATATATATATAAAGAAATTATGTATAATTATATATATATATATATATATAAACGGAAGTGGAAGACGGAAAACGACGACGTTACTAACCGTGAAAAATGCGCGTGTTCACTACTCATTGCGGGGTCACGGAAACAACATAATTATTAGAGCCGTGAGTTTAATGAAGTAAAAAACTTAAAATTATGCATCTGAAATCTCAACGAATATAATGAAAATGCGCATAAAATGTCAAAAAAAAAATTGATATAAAATGCTAAAAAATATATTTAAATTGAAATTGAATTTTTCTTGGAGAGATGTTTATGTACTATACAATCAATTTAATCGCGGTAATCATAATAATTATTTCGATATCATTATATTATACAGGTAACTATAATATCTTAAATTTAGTCGAAAAAAACCTTATTTTATATGTGATAAAACTGATAAACTTTTTATCGTCACTCTATATCCCTATAAATATTCATCAAATTAAATAGATGATAGATAAGATAAATTGATTGGTGGGAATGACCAATATGTGTACATTTGATTAAATTGCACTACAGAATATTTTCAAAGGGGTTAAATGTATATAAAACTAATAAAATCCTCGTTCTTCTTCTTTCAACCAAATTTTTTATAATATATGGATACCTAAACTTGAATTGGTAAACTCTGTTTACATTTTATAAATGACGGCAAGTATATAATAGATATATCATTCCCCATTTTTGCTATATACGAACGAACAACACTTATATTGTAACATAATGAAGAACAATATTTAAATCATTTGTTGATGTCATTAATTTAGTTCATATAGGCCTAGTATATAATATATTAATTTAAGCATGACGTGTATGTAAGTAAAAAAATAATATGTGTATACATACATAAACCAAAATAAAGTCGGGGGTTGTAAATTGTAAATTGCGGAACTCTTTGCCCCACCGATAAAAAAATTGATTTCGGCGCCACTGCCTATGGGGACGACTCTGATTATATAGATTTATCACTTAGATCTACCCTACTGTGTGTACTTTTTCGCGTACAGCATTATAATAAATACATATAGACATGTGACCTTTGAACCGCGTTCCGGAAAAGTTCGACTTTTACGCGTGTCCCTGCGCCGTCTCTTCGCGTGTCACACGATCGTTTAGTCGAGTCGATACGCCACAATGCGTGCGGCGGCGCACGCCTTTTTCACGCACACCCACACGCACACGCAATCCACTAAATGAATTCTGTAAAACAAAAGACCTTAAACGGACGGACTCCGAAAATCGGTCTGTCAAAATGAGTTTTTTATAATAGATCCCCCGTGCGATTATTAGCATACAAATGTAATATACAGGTATCGATGTCATTGTTAAAACCAGTGGCGCCCATAAAGGATATTATCAAAGGGTATCGCTACCAAATTCACTTCAAACACGCAAGCGAAATTATAAATGTATTATTTTTATCAATGTTAATTATTACATATATACATATTATGTCGATAATCCGTATTAGTGCAGCTGACTAGGTTTGCGCGATAGTCATTTGTAACATTCGATAGTCGATAGTGTTTTTAATTAATCGATTGTATTCGATCATTTTCAAATCATAATCAGTCCGACTTCGCACCATGGAGATTCTTCGCTCAAAAAAAAAAAAAAATAAATAAAATAAATAAATAAATACATTTTCCACAAAAATATTTTTCATATTACTGTCTAAAGTCTATATTTAAATTTCCATAAAGTTTTAATTGCATTTTTGTCTAATTTAAGGCGACTTTTCTCAAATTTTGAAAATCTATTGAGAATTTTGAATAAAAACCACCCTAAAGTATCATCTGGAGAAAAATTCTGATTTAAAAAGTTGCTGATTGAAACTTCTGGGAAAATATTCCAATACGAAAAAGACGTGTTTAATAAAAAAAAATGTATCATTGTAAAAAAATAGCTTCTTCACTTCACTCAGAAACTAAAATTTAACGCGACCCACCAAAAATTTAACACGACCCACCTCTTGGGTCGCGATCCACAGTTTGGAAACCTCTGTATCAGATACTTTGCGTCACTCAGAATTTAAAAAAAAAAAACCATTCGCTAAATAGAATCCACGAGTCTGAATTACAGATTGTTAAATTAGTTGCTCAACACTGCAGGTTTAAAAGTGATCGTTTTCAATCGATACGATTCCCACCGTGCGCCATTCACAGCGGCATAATATACAAATTCGCAAAATCACTTTTGTGCAATACGTGAATAATACAACGATGCTGCTCGCACATTTCACATCTATATGCATGTGTACATATTATTATATACAAGAGAATCATACGAAAAGCAAAATTATACGCCCAAATATATATATATATATATAATATGCAGATCTACGGGGAAGCGGGCGAGCTTAAACGATGATTTATTCAAAAGCTTTGACGCGAGCACCGCCGGCAGAGGGGAAGGCGGTGTTCGTAAACATTTGCCCCGTTTAGTTATTAAGGCAACGCGTTTTCGACAAGTCGCTGGCGCAAAGTTGTTGTGCCTGCTGCAGACGAAGACGGTGGCGGCGCGGGAGACACTCGGGAAACGGAAGGGGGGGGCGGTAGATAAATCTCCGTTTCTCTCTCTTTTTGTACTGCAGCTGTGTATATGCGAGTCTCCCCCGCCGCGCGTCGCCGCCGCCGTCTCTATATGCGAAAGGTGTTAAAAGAGAGCGCCGCCGCCTCCACGAATACGAATAAATTATAACTTTTATTATTATTATTATTATTATTATTATTACTATTTTTTTGACAGTCGACAAAAATATGTTTTCCGACTTCGAGAAAAAAAAAAAAATAACCGGCAGACACGGGGGGGGAGGAGGTATGTATTTTATATTACGGTAAACCTCGATTGACTTTATGACGACGACGACGACGACGACGACGAGAAAGCGCGCGGGGGGCGTAATAACCGCTTATATATACGGTAAGTATACCGCGAAAACTGTGGAATCGATTTCGTTCGTCGAAACTTAACTGCGGGATTATGATATTTTTAATAACGGCGGATTATCGCTACGGCAGTGTCGCGGCGATCGAGAAAAATAATAAAAATGTAAATAAGCGCGCACGAGCAGCGTCTACGTCATTATAATTTTCACGATCGTATCGTCGTCGTGTCGAAATGACGGTTCGCGTTGAGCATAATCGTGGGCAAAAGGGCGCGTACATTTTTTTTTTTTGTTTGTTGTTTACAACATTTCCACAGTGCCTGCAGAAACGATTTCTGGGAGGCAATGAAAAAACCCTATTGAAAAAATAAAAAATAATGTTTCCAAAAAACTCCAGAGCCCTATCATCCCCCCTATCAAGCTCCATTGCTAGCTTACTGAGATCTTTTTAAGTATACAATATCTTCAATTATTGAAGGTTTCATAGATGAATGATAAGACGATAAATATAGAAGATATCATCATTCAATATCAAACTATAATAATTTTGTACTTTATTGGAATTTTTAAATAACAGTAGTACATTCACTCAAATTATTTTTAAATAGAATCTTCGTTTCCATTTTCTTTTTGGTTTAAAAGGTACTTGTAATGCATTGCTTTTTTTTTTTTTGTAAACACTATAAAATATAAAATACACACCAACATAATATTATGTAGGTAGGTACACATAATAATACGACTGAAACGTATACACACTAATATCGTATTGACGCGTATCTTATTATAATATGCGCGTAAGCGTGTAGATTGATCGAGTTAAATGTCAAGATTGGGCCGAGTGCTGCGTATATAATATTATATACATTACGATCGTATTATATTATAATACACTGCAGCTTCTTGTGTATGTGTAATCGAAATCTCATCAGTCTCCGTGCCGCGTTCGGAGAGTGGGCGGTAATATTATGACATTATTACGATGATTATTATAATATGTTGTCGGCTTTGGCATATTGCAGGCGTGTTATATTATGTATGTGCACACACACACACACACACACACACACGTTAAACGCCAATAAAGTCCTTACGTACTATACCTATTGAACGTATCAACCTATATATTATATTATTATTATTATTATTATAACAAAGCGAAACCTTATATTGTATTATTAGCAGTCGCTATGTAAGACGAAGTATACTCCTCAAAGGTGAATTAAACAATTTTCCGCCCTTATACTGAATGGAAATTCGTATCTGTACAACAAAAGATCCTCCTCACATGAAAATATTGAGCAAAATTGAGATAAGTTATAATTAGGGCTGGGATTTCGATGCATTGTTATTCGAAGCTTGCTGTCCGATGCTCGTTTCGTTATAAATACGTTTTAGGTGTTTTTCAAAAAATTAGAATAAGAAATTTTAATTTGCATTTTTTTTGCAATATTTGATTTTAGGGTCATTTTTATCATTTTTTTAGGGCATTTTATAGGTTTTTAGGTCATTTTTGGCCTGAAATTCAAATTAAAAATTTTATTACTAACTTATAATATGGGATTTATTTTATACGCTAACAATAGATGAAATAATATCTGTAGTAATATAATAATATCTGAAATAATATCTATAGTGACGTTTTAAACACTGTGTGCATGTAACGATTGACGAGTCGTCAAAGCGGACGGGTTTGTGTCTATAAGTGCATGTTAAAGAGAGAAAAAAAATCGAAAACTGATCTCCGCGTTATAACGTTATCATAATATTGTAAGCCATTCGAAAAAGACGTCTTAATAATAATATCCGGGAACGTCACGATAATCCATTTCGTCGACACACTGCGTGATGCGCATTTTCACGATCGTCATTGCATTTTCAAGGGAAGAGGACAAAAAAAGAACCCCTTATTAGCATAACACCTGTTTGTTTTAATTAACTTTAGATTCTGGAGGAATTTTTAAAATCGAAAACAATTTCATTTATTAAATATAAAGCGTTAAAACATTTTTTTAAATAAACACTCGTATTATAATATTTTTTTAATTTTTTTAACTCTATTATATAAATAAATGCCAAACATACATTTTATCAAAGCTTTTTTTGAGTTTTAAGTCATTTTTTTAAGGCATTTAAATCTCAGTCCTGTAGCTTGTATTATACTGAACTCAGTTGTGGGTGAATACCTTTTTTTTTGTTTTTAGTATTTTTTTTTTTTTTTGGGGGGGGGGAGCGGGGCACAGTTCAGACATTCCTTCCAGAAAGCCACCACTGCGTCATATGGTCAAATTGCCGTACTGCGAGTCGTGTGTGTCGGTATGTAGACGCCACGCGGCCACCACGTGCAGAGCTGCAGGTGATCCCCCAATTACTAACTACACGGCTTATCCGCGGCTGAAATCTCGCTTTTGACGCCACCGCGCCGAGGAGAGGTCTTTGATCAACTTACTCTCGGTACGGGGGGAGGGGCGGCGGTCTCGCATGACCCTCACGCGTCGCGCCTACTCCCTCCCCCCCCCGTCACACTCGGCGGCGCCGCTGCTATTAGTCTTCTCACCAAAGTTTCTCCACAGCCTCCGCCGCCGCCGCCTCGTATAGATTTAATTTCGCTTCAAATACACAATATAATAATGATAATAACAATATTATATACGTGCGCGCGCATGATATACGGTTACTCGTTTAGCCCGGCAATAACCGCGCGCGTCACACGGCGGCGGCAATCGTCTTAACCCTTTTATACCGTCTTCTATGCGTGTGTATGTGTGCGTGTACTCACACACGAACACAAGCACAACACGCACTCAGACACGTACACACATACGGGACAGATACCTCTCCGCCGTCGCCGTTGGGCGCGAGAGAGCGAAGAATCCCTTTTGCGGGTAATTCAATTTATCATCGCCCCGCCGACGACCATGGAAGGGGGAGAGGGGAGGGCGTAGACACACACACACACACACACACATATAGTACTGTATATAGACGTATATCGTACTCACGCATACACTATATATATATATATATGTGTATATAGTGGCTAAGCCGTAATGACTCTTCCGACGGTGGCGGCAGCGCTGCACTCTAAGCCCATCAATCTACGGGCATCACGTACCCTAATACTGCTACACACGCACACGTATTACAAGCCTCACTTCCCCACCCACTGCCATCTTTATTCGTTATTTATTATAGGCGAAACGCCGTGCCCCCCCCCTCCCCCCGTCGTCGCTCCTCTATACCGCCGACGCGTGCGGTTCGATGTGCAACACTACTACTACTATTACTATATTATTATATAGGTACGTATAATATTTCTGTACCCTTCACCTGTGCTCGTCACCCCTCCCGTGTCTGCCACCACCGTCGGCCACTAACAGTCGTCGGAAAAACGATATATTTCCCCTCTCTCTCTCTCTCAAAGCACACGCGCGATTTCACACGCGTCCGACGTACACAATAATAATAATAATAACAATAATAATACGCGTCGTGAATCGTGATGTACCTATCTACCTCCCACCACCCACCTACCCACACACGTGTGTATCGTAATAATCGTACACGCGATGAATACACACGTCGTCGTCGTCGTTTGAACGTGCCGTTGCTGCTGCTGCTGCAGTAGGAAAACTAAAAACTATAAAATGGTAGAGTAAAAAAAAAAAAAAAATCCTTTTTTCACTGACTTTTAATTTTTAAAGTTTCGATTTCGAATTTCGTTTTCGATTCCGATTCAAGTAAAATAAACTAAAGCAAAAATAAGTAAAGTATAGACAAGAAAGCCAGAGACTTACTTCGCACCACGGGTATTCTTCGCTCTTCGGATCAGATACTCTTGGTGGATGTGTTGAAAATGACGACGAATATTATTGTTCCTATTATTAAATTCCTATTATATTAAATTAAATTAAATATTATTAAATTCCTACGCTCAGAACCGTATTATTGAAGAAATGATTTATCATTTCTTTAAAATTCTACACGCCCACCAAGAGTATAAGAGTATCTGACCCCAGGAGCGAAGAATACCCGCGGCGTGAAGATTATGTCCGGCTTACTAATCCGTAATTACTTTACTTTACTTTACTATGACGTACTTTTTCCGCGTTATTTTATCCGTCTCAAACAACGTGCTCAATTGTTGTTTGCAAAAACATGCCGACTGGCGTTGGCGAAAAGAACGCGAAACGCTCTCGCGGCCGTTCCTATTTCCCGACCGATTAAAGGGACGGGACCATTTTCTTCCAAAAATACGATTCCATTTTCCTCCACTGTCCATTCTCTTCTGAAAGAAAAATAAATAAATTCCTTTTTCCTCTACAAATAAAATACCATTCTCCTCCACTTTCCATATTCCTCTAAATTAATTTTTTTCTGCAGCTATATTATTTAAACGGACAAACATTTTGAAAAACTGTGTATGATATAATTCCATGGGCGTAGCGAGGGTGGGACAGGCCCTCTGTACTTTCCCCCCTGCACCTGAAATTGAATAATTATATTTCTTTATACATTATACCAAACGTTAATTCTCTTGAAATATTAAATAAGATATAAGAGAACATAAAGTATCAAAATAGTTTAGCGGAGACTAAATTATCCTTTAAGCAGTAAAAAGCAGTTTAAAATCGTTATGCTATGGAACATTTTATACTTGAGCATGCACGTTGTCAATGGTGAATAATTTTCCTATCGTTTTGTGCTTTATTTAAGCATTTATACGAACGTCGAACCGACAGCTACAATGTCGATATAAGAATATACCAGTCACTTTTTCAAAACGCATACTTACTATATTATAATGTAGCAGCATAACAAGAAAGTTTTATATAATATTTTTCGGGGGAAAAGGGAAGTGGAGGTAAATGGAATCTGATTTTTGGAGGAAAAGGTATAAGCAGGCCGATTAAAGAGCGCGGCGGGGGGGTCGTTTATTATTATTATTATTACCGCCGCCGCCGTTGTTATTATTGTAATTTGTCGCGCGGAAACTCTCTGCTGCGAACACACGCGCGCACACAGTGCTCGGGTGGACGGGGCGGGCGGTGCCGTAAATTACTACGAGGAGTACACTTGGGCGGGCGGGCGGGCGGGTTGGCGTGCGCTGACCCAAACCGAAAGTCGCATTAACACGGCGGCGGCGGCGTAACATGTGTAACGTGTTTTCCGTCCGAGTTGCCCGCAAACGCGGTCAACCGTCGGCGGCGGCGGCGCCCGCCCCTTAGTCCTACAACTACAACTATATATATATACTGTCACGCCGCCGCAAAATCCGCACGGCACGAGGGGCGGCGACGATTGTTAGTACGTGTACACGCGCGTGCATAATATTACACGTGCGTAAGCGAGGGTGGGGAGGGTGGCGACCGTGACGACATTGTTTTGCATATTATCATTAGGTACTTGGCGTGTGTTATTACGCCCGGGAGAGAGGATTTAACGAGAGGATGCCCCCCTCCCCGATATTAGTAATCGGCGGGGCGCAACCAAGTCAGTGATGTCATTTCAGATTTCGCTAGACTGGGGCAGTAGGTTTACCAATATGCCGACTTCAACATTTTTTTCCAACTAGTGCTTACTAAGACGTATATAATTGTGTTCAGGGACGTAGTAACGGTA
>JAIPRM010011193.1:0-13106 GCA_025469315.1 Stegophylla sp. TES_Ste_2020
AGAATTGAGAAATTCAAAAAATGACCTCTCTAAAGTACAATCTAAAGGCGAATCGGGTTTCAAAAAGTTATTGATCGAAACTTTTGGACAAGTATTTCTATACGAAAAGTTGTACACAGAAAAAAAAAAAATAAATAAACATCATTGTAAAAACACTAGCTTCTTCACTTCATTCAGAATCTAAAACCTCAAAATATGCGAAAATATGCAAAATAAAATTTCATTTTTGAAATCGTTAGATTGTGATTCAAATTTACAGCTCATCCAGCAATTTTCTTATGAACTCAGTAAAAACATGCAAATGCATGAACTTCTGAGCCCTAATAATAATTATAATGCTACGACGAGACGTTACACAATTTGATTTTCTACGTTAAAATTCGTTACGTCTGCGCTTTTGACCGGGTTATACAACATAGTATTATATTATCGTTCGTCTCTTTTAATTTCGCTCGTTAATTCCGACCACACATTGAATTTTACCCCAAGTCACTGACGAAAACATAATATTATTATAATACCCGATATAAAGAGAATATTAAAATCTGTGTACCCATTTAAAAAAAAAAAAAAAACAAAACTTTAGGCTTAATCCACAGCTAATCAGTTATGTAAACCACTTAATATTAATATTTACTATTTCAAATGTTCATAGATTCAAAATAATTTTTGAAAACGTTAGATTTCACATATGTAGATTTGTTATAGTACGTTTAATGTTACATACATTTTTGTGTATTTTTTGTTTTTTAATTGAAATATTATATTTAATTTCTTAGTTATTGTTTTTCAATTTTTACCAATTTGCGATTATATCATTAATTTGTTTATCTTTATTATCTTTTGTACTGTACTCAAACTTATATACTCCCCAAAACAAGCGTATGCTTAAAGGGGAATTGCGAAAAATTTGTCCTACACTTTGTTACGAATATATTAGTGTAATTTTATTTTATTTTTGCTAAATTAATTTATTATAATTATTATGTAAAATTATACGTGACTATTGCTTTGACGTGTTTGACCCTTTGAAAATAATTATTATTTTTACGTGGAGTTGCTCTTTGGTAAACTTGGTACACACCGTACAATATTACAACAAATTTTATTTTTGTACAAATTTAACTTTTTAAAATATCAAATTCTGGGGTAAAATATTGTTTTGAAAAATATATCGTAGCTCTTTATTTGCTGCCTGTAGGTACATTGAATTATCACTGTTAAATCGTTTTTTGACATAAACGAGTATAAGCATACCTGCTGTTAATACGTATTATCTAAAGAAGATTATATGTTTGCATATAATTATTTTTTAATACTATTGAAATATTTTATTTTATTTTATTCTCAAATTCTTTATGGCTCGAAAATATACTATATAGCATGTCTGCAAGATTCAAACCGGTTATTATTTTGTGATTTGCGATTAAATACTAAATCCCTCGTGTACAATAACTGGACGACGTCTTGTAACAAATAGATATTTTACTACCAATGTAATAATTTATGACAAAACGTAAATTTTATTTCGATTTAAAAATGTTCAAAAAAAAAAAAACACACTTTTATCTGCGCTAAAATCTGCAAAGTTTCTACCATCATAATTCATAGTGTTCATTTATTATTACTATTATACTTTTTTATGTGTTCATGTTTTCGCATAGAAATATTTGTGAAATAATTTAGAAAAAGCCGGACATACTTCGCATCACGGATATTCTTTGCTCTTCGGGTCAGATACTCTTGGAGTGTTCGTAGAATTTTAAAGGAACGAAAGAAGTTAATAATATAAAAATCAATAATGGCCATCATTTTTATCACACTTACCATGAGTATTTGATCCGAAGAGCGAAGAATATCCGTGGTGCGAATTATGTCCGGCTTTCTTGCCTTTATTTTACTTTGCTTTACTTTACTTTGCTTTACTTTACTTACTTACTTTTTTTTTGTCTAATAAATAGAGGGGAAAAAATTAAATGAGAAAAAAAAAGTGTTAGAAAAAAGTCTAAATTTTTTTTTTTACATTTTCAAAATTTTCTTGTGCCAAAATGTTTTTCATATTATTTTCTACCTAGTTTAAATTTTCATAAAGTTCAAATCTAAAAATAATGATTTCTGAGTCTTTTTTGTCAAAATTTGGGTAGATTTTTCCAAAAAAAAAAAAAAAATTGAAAAATTAAGAATTTCAAAAAATGACCTCTTTAAAGTACCAACTAGATGCGAATCTGGTTTCAAAAATTTACTGATCGAAACTTTTGGCCAATTAGATCTATACAAAAAAGTGTATACGGAAAAAAAAGACTATTTAAGAATTTTTAAATTAAACAAATAAATATGTCAGCCTCCCTTATTATGTTACCCAAGTCATGCTCCTGCAGATAATTGTTATGATATCAATTTTTTACGTACACCAATGTACTTCACAGGACTGTAGTAATTAAAAGAAATATAATTAAAATTATAATTAGATAAATTAGACATACAGACTTATGTTGTGTATTACGTCATAACGTTTGTATTGGCCTCATTTCGGTATGTATAGGTATTATGCCTAAAATAACTGTCAGTAGGGACAAGAAAATTAAACATACTTGAAACACGCGATGTTTTTTTTTCTCGTTTGAAATGCAGAATATGTATTATGAATTCTCTGAACCATTATTACGTCATTCTAACGAATCTATTGAACAATCTCTGTTTCAAATTTCCATTATATTTTTTTTTTCTGTTTATCCTAAAGTAATAAAAATATTTACAGTTGAAAAAATATATAAATTTTTAATCATAACGAAATATGCAAGAATATATTATTGCTCGTCCATAGGAGTAAATAGTGTTTAAGATTTGGGGCGGGGGGAGGCTAAAGCTTTAGATACTCAATGAAGCATTTGTGTAGGTAATATACACTTAAAAAATGCGTTTGGTTTCTAATATACATACACACACACACACACACACACACACACACACACACACACACACACATCTAATTATAATCAAATTTCTTACATAATTTTACACAAGAAAATATAAAAGAAAAGATACAAAGTGTACTTGTTAAAATATCCATGCCTACAGAATTTCAGATTCTGAGTGGAACGGAGAATGTTGAGTCTATTTTGATGTTTATTTTATATTATTTTTTCTGTGAACACTTTTTGGTGAAGAAATACTTTTTCAAAATTTTGGACCAGCGACATTTTTTACTGAGAATTTGCTTTTATATGGTACTTTAAAGAGGTAAATTTTCGAAATTCTCAATAGTTTTACAAAAATTGTGGAAAAAATTGACAAAAACACCAATTAAATTTTGTTTTTAATCGAAACTTTATGAAAAATTAAATATAAATAAATTCAAGTATGAAAAATATATAAACAATTTTATTTTTATGTGTAAAAATTAATTTTTTTTTTTTGTAATAATAATAAACCTTATAATTTATAAGTGTAATTGTCTATAATAAATTAAAGCTTTGCTCAAAATGGTTTTATTGAAAAAAATATTTATTATTTCTTAAAAATTTAACACACCCTTGCTGTAATCGCTATCCGAGGAGCGAAAAATACTCATGGTATCCGGTTTTTGAATAACACATGGCCCCGCGGCCCACTCTACACCCAGTAAGTTTGGCCGAAAATTTATCATTATTGATTCATCTTCAATGCACGGTTGTATTATTAAAAATATTATTATAAGAAATAAAATTTGTTGAATCAAAAAGATGAATAATGCCTATTGATATCATTTGATGATTTTCAGCAATGGTTAATTCAGTGACAATAATATTTCATTAAAAACAAATATTTTAACCTGCATCATAATATTATTAACATAATACACAATATAAAAAATAATGTTTGGATGGGCTATTGACATTATTGGGAGGACTTTGCCCCTAAAGCCTCTCTCCTATTTACGCTTTTGGGGTCATCAAAATATCAATTAAAAAAATATTACATTACTATGCAATAGAATTCAAATAGTTGTATCGATTTTGTTGACTATAAATAAACTATCGTTTTTGTTTCTATAGCAGTGTACAAGCGAATAGAAATGTGAGAATAATAATATTATTAGTTGATATTCAAACAGATTTTTTTTTTTTATGTTATGTCTTGAAGTTTCTCTCGGTTAAAGATTGAATTTAAATTTTTGTAGATAAATCTACTTATATGATTGCCAGTCTTCAAATCGTAACAATAAAAACTTAAATTATTCAACACGTTGAAATAAATTATCAAACGACTGAATACATTATACAAATGACTTGACCATAATATGGTTTGATTAGTTTATGTGATTTTTTATATGGAAACAGCAAAAACGGTGATACAAACTCAAAAATTCTATATTGTATGAACACGCTTCTTTTTCTATGGGTATTTTTATGGCTTCTATAATAATAAACACGAACATTTTTTTTTTTTGATATATTATAATATAATACCCAATACATATTATGTGCATAAATATTATACTAATTACTGTGTCGCTATTACATTGAATAATAATATGTTAAGTTCATGTTATTGGATTAAAAATCATCCGATAAAAACACAGAAGGTATTCTTCTTGATAATAATAATAATAATAATAATAATAATAATAATATTGTAAAATACAATGTATAATATAGGGCCCAAAATCAACGGTATATTATTATTATATTATTTATTATTATAATACCATTATGATTGATATTTGACAAGTATATCAATGCCCATGGACATTATAATATAGAAGTATTAAATCCGCACATATAGGCAGTCAGGCTGATGATATTCTTATGAATATAGAGTAAATAAAAAAAAAGACAGAGAGGATTTACTCTTCGTCCGTCTGATATCATTATAATACACATTACTACCCTCTCCTGAGTTTTAATTTTTGCACCTGTGTGGCATTCCAAAATACTGTACTAGTACTAACTACTTGCTACAATAACAAAAAAATGGCAAACAAAACAGTGTAAATACTTGTGTGTATTTTATAAATTATCAAAAGCGTTATGCAAGTACATCGCAAGTGTTGTTATGCAGTTATAAAAAAAAGTAGACTTACGATTTTCGAAATTTTTCAGTATCGATGGTTACAAACATATGAGTATGTTCGTATTAAATTTTCAACTCTTAATATCCACGTATTGAAATTTTAAGAAATAAAAATTTTTTTTTTTTTTCAAATTTCAGTTCTTACCTCAAAATTGGTCAAATATTTTTGAAAATTTTAAAAGGTATGCACTTAATTATTTTTAATAGTTGATGAAAGTTTGAAGTTTCTATCTATATTATTTTGGAAGAAATTACTAAATAACTTAAATTGATTTCATGATAATATTTATTTCGTTATTTCTAATGAATTTGTCAATACTTTTTCCGAATTTTTTTTAATCAAAACATCAAAAAACTTTCGATTATTCACTAAAATTTTCGTCTTGTAATTCTCTATCTGTACACCAAATTTCGTGAAAGACGATCGAACCAATTATTTTTAATATGCGTTGAAGTGTGTGATTTTATGTAAAACTAATGAATTCTGTCAAAATGCCAAATTTAAACAGTTACTAAACAAAAACTTGTTTTACTATTTTTGAGATTTTTTTTTATACCGTTGGTAAGTTGGTAATATACATGAATATGTTTGTAATAAATTTTCAGGTCTAAAAAAAAAAAAAATACTTATAATTAACTTGAAAAAAAATAATAAACATCATTGTAAAAACACTAACTTCTTCACTTCGTTCGGAATCTAAAATAAAATGGAGTTTATGAAAATTCGGATATAAGACGTTTTATACTGTTTTTTGTCAACTTTTGGATTTGGCATGCCTTGGAAAAAATATTGAGAATTTTGAAAAATTACTTCCCAAAAAAGTACCAACTAGACAATATTTCCGATCTATAGAATTACTCTAATCAAAACTTTTAAACCAGTATTTCTACCCAAACTCGTGATGTTATTCATACGGGGAAATAATACACAGATTTTTTAAAACCAATACAATCTTCGCTCCGCTCAAAATCTTAAAAAAATTGTATACTATTGCTGTAACGCAATTCTGTAATAATAATTTACAATAAAAATTATTAATAGAATTAATAGAAGTAATTGCATCTATCAAATCGTACTGAAGCACTCTGTATACAAGTTTGTTGATATTTTCATATAATATTTTACCATACTATTGTGTTACACAATAACATTTTTGTTTTTAAAAATTTGTATTGTAAATATTGTATGTATAATTTAAATATATTAAACACGATATATTATGTTGTATCATGACATATTATTAAGATAATAATACAGTTTAATTTTACAAATAATATAAATATAGCTATATTTTAATTTTCAAACCTCATTTTGGAACTGAAGTAAATGGTAATTATTACACCCAATAATGATTTATTACAAGGGAAATAGAATAATACATAATACGCGTGATGGTTACCAGCTGTACTACGTACATCACGAATTCTTAAAAATTTGTATTCTTAGTCATCTATGACGCACTAAGAGCAGTGCAATTTGCTTTGTAAGTTGATTCATTATAATAACACACTCCACGTACCACCACCAAGTTGAAGTAAAAGTATTACGCTGAGATTTTGTTTTTTTCCTCTAAAACGATTAATATTTATGAAAATAAATGATGGAATGCGAATGGAAAAATAATGCGTAAACTCATCAAGACGGACATATCTATTTTCATTTTTTTTTTTTTTTCCACAGGAAACCATTAAGTATTATTCTTGTTTATCACTTAAAACAAATATACTGGTGCACCTTATCCTTTAAATTAGCATTATCAAATTATCTTATAATAAATTAAAATTTCATGTTTTAAAATATATTTTTTAAAGAAGTTTTATTTTAATATGCTGTATATTATACAAATGTACATTTACTAACAATAATTTGATTTTAGGTATTTACATTTTATTATTATTTATATTTAATTACAATAATAAATTGAAAATTTGAGGGGAAAAACATATATACATTATTACTGTAGTAATAATTTTCAAAAAGAAAAAGTTAAAAAATAATAATAGAACAAAAGTTATTTCATTTTTCAAATCGCAGTGGGACACACTGTATTATTAGGTATTATTAAAATGTCCATCAAACCATAGACGAACGTAGAACGAGAAGAAATAAAAATGTACCAGTAAAGACATATTGACATATATATATGTTATTATTACATAATTTATTTGTGTAGAATTTAAATTCAAATGATGACGAGTAAACAATTCGTGCCAATATTATAAAACATGTATATTTTATATAATTCGTGGAACATAATATATTATTTTTATATGACGTCTTAAGAAATTATTAAGATAAAATATGGAAAAATTTAATATTGACATAATAATACTCGTTAGTATTTATGTTTTTAGGTGTAATTGGGAAAAATTTAATTTACTAGAAATAGGTAAATAATTTAAACAATTTAAGAAAATGTACCATAAAACTGTGAATACACAATTTTCAATTTAATTCATGTAAAATAATAACAAAAAAATAAATATAAAATGAAAAGTAGATAATATCTAGGAAGGCACTTATCCAATATTAAATTAAAATAACCTCAGAAAAACTCATAGTGTGAATTGTGCTACTTTTGACAACTGTAGTATTCGTACAAAATAGACATACGTATGAACAAGTCATAGGCCCAGCAACTGGGCTGAGTTATTTTCATTGTAAGTTCAAAGTTACGTATCAAATCTATTATCAAGTGACGAGAAATGTCCAATGGAAGATTGTGAACTATATAATAACAATATGTTCTTGTGCATATTTATACGAATACTACTGTGCGTTCGTAGTATACCATTATTGTTTAATGTTATTTGTTCATTCTTGAATATTTAGAATAACTCGAAGTTTGAACAAATAAATAACTGTATGTTATGTATTAAAAACAGACGTTTGCCAAAAAAACATATTTAAGGAATGGGGGATGAACTAAACCCTTACGGGTTTTCATGAAGTACGCTATTCATCCAGCATAAATTCAAAAATAATATTATAATGTATGTTATTTGAAATTGGCATATTTTGCAGAATAAATGGAAATAATTAAATAAATATTTACATCCGACAGAGAAATGATTCAATTAATTCATATTGAAGTGTAATACATATTTTTTAACAATACGAGTATATGAGGTCAGGTGGAGTCAGAGGATGGATCGGAATCAAAAAATTGTATCAATGAGTGAACAAAATAATTTTTTTTTGCCTTATATATTAAACGTTATACATTAATATATTCCAATAAACATATTCGATTAAAAATATTTTAACACTTTTTTTTTTGTATTATATTACTAAAATACTTACTTTTTTCTCTATAACCATTTGAAGTTAGAATCTTGATGAAATTCATTAGTTTTATTTATAATTCACACTTTAAACACTTTAACATACATAAAAAAAAATTAGTTCAACCAATTTTTTTTTTAAATTTGGTACCTAAGTAGATAATTGTATTGCAAATATTTTGGTACAATAAAATTTCTTATGGATTAATAATTGAACATTTTATAAGGGTATATGTAAGATCAGTGTACAATCACACACAAAAAAAAATTAATTTCGTTTTCTGTTCGAATGTCGTCCACTTGGTTTTTATTATTAAGTAACTTTTTGCATAAATTTGATCATTTACACGATTAACAAATTGCACATGGCCTATTCTGTTTTTAAATAACAAAAATGTTAAACTTATTGAAAATTACAATTATTGTATATGTTATATAATGCTCCACTCACAATCGTTTTATTAAAGAAATGATTTATCGTTTCTTTGAAATTCAACACACCTGCCAAGAGTATCCCATCCGAAGTGCAAATAACACCCCAGGGTACGAAGTACACATTTTTTTTTTTAAATCATAAATTTCATATGGTTACATAATAAATATTATAAACACAATTTTTTCTTTTCAAACAAAGTATAAAAACCTCATCATGCTATGATTATTTTTAAGCAATATCGTCAATGCCTGAAGTATTCTAATAATAACTAAACATTCAAGTAGGGTTAATATTCAATATCGGTGTAATTACTGCAGACATGAAATATTTTTTTTTTTCTGGTATCAAAATATTCGAAATAACAGTCTCCAAATCATTCAAAGACCGTAAAAAATTAACAAAAATAAATAAAGTACAGCTGTAAGTTCTGAAAATATTCGAAAACCTTTTCGTAAATATTTTTGAAAAATATTCGAATATATTTTACAAATAGAATATAATATTATATTGTTTACCAGACTGAATTTTATCCTATTCGACGAGTTGATGGAAATGGTTTTATACTTCATTGAAATTAAAAAAGCAATCGTTGAACAATAACGGGTATTGTTCTTATACCAGTAATACATTTTCATTTTAAAATGTAACTACAATTATGAAATATATATTTTTTTTCAGTATAATAGAACTTTGCTGGTCTTTCTAAATCAATAACTTTAGTACTATAGTTAGTATTCAATAAATACACTATAACTATGCATTCTCGATATAAAAAATTTTTAGACTACAATATGTAATTACAGCGTATATAGTTATGTATAATGCGTATTTCCTGTATTTATTCTTTTTTTCCACAACACGACAGTCATCGTGATATATATATATATATTTCAAGTTATAAAACACCAATCAAGTATAAGCACCTTTAATGTGATGATAATAATAATGGGAACAAAATTCAGGGAGGATTTTTAATTTGTCGTAGGCATGATCATTATTGTTTGTTTCAATGCACTGAAAGCCAATAAAAGAAAAAAAAATATGTTTTTAAAAATTTCTGTAATAAATAATAATAATAATAGCTGATAATCTCTGTTATAAGACGTGCTATAATTCCTATGTAATTTAATAACGACAGAACACATATGGAAAAACTATATCGTTTTCAATTACCGTTCAATGATTTGCACAATATATATGTATATGTTTCTTTTTTTTAACACTGTTACCAGAATTTTCCACAGCAAACTACTACTTTATTTTTATCAAAGGAAATCACCGATGAGTATTTTTTGAATTGTACATCAAAGCACTCTCAGTTCGCTCTATCAATAATAATAATTTGAATTATTATCCTCGGTATTAGTTTCAAACAAAGTTTCTTTATGGACATTAATGAATACCATTTGTGTGTTTATATAACTGAAAACTTACATTATTTTTATTTTATTTATTTATTTTTTAAAACTTTTTTCATAATTCTCCTCAGATAACCTTCAATATGAAGTACATAAAAATATTATTGAAATTAATCAGAGAAAAGACTTGTTTGAACAACAATATTGTCAATAATAATAATAAAAATAATATTATACAGTTGTCCTGTAAATAATGTTTTTAATATTTTCATATAACCTAATTGGAAAATAAAAATAAATTAAATGACTTATAAACAAGAACACTGAATAAAACTCTCTAAAAAATATGCTATAGTGAGAAGCATAGAATAGAAAACTTGTTTGGTAAAATTGATTTTGTTCTTAACGTGTTTGTGATTAACTTTGGAAATTTGTTTGGCATTAAATATTATTATTGTTATTTATTTTTGTGTTTGGCATTATTATTATTCGAATAATATATACTTCATTTGCGAACTAAATCCACATAATTGTTGAAGATTTATTCTAAATACCTATAACTCTTAATGTTATGAAATGGGAACATCTAGTAATTATTTCAAGCCGTAATAAATAATATTAGTGAGAAAAATACTCTTTTCGTCGCTGCAACGGCTAATTAATTAAGTAGTATTCCTCGGTTCAATCAGAATCGCAAAAGAAATAAAATTATGATAGGTCATTTTTGTCTATGACTTTGTAGTGTACTGCATGTACTGATGAATGATGGTGTCGATGTTGAAAGTTATTCTCATATAATATTTGCTATTTATTGTAAGTTAATTAAAAGTTTTAAATGTACGGCATAAACGTTAACAGTTGTTTCGCTAATCGATTGGTCGACAGCGTTAATAATGTTATACGATGGAGTTTCTCGTTTGTTTCTGAATACCTGAACGCAAGAAAAGAAGCTTAATTTTTAAATATGTTTCTTTCTACTCGTTCTTGTTTACAATGATGAATAAAATAGAGAGAAAATGGTTGTACCCGAGAGAAGGCCGAATTATGTGCAGTAAATATTTGAACAGACGGAAAGAAATATCTTGGACACAGCTCAAAAGTAGTTCGGGGTCATAAATCGCGGGAATACAAAAACAATAGCATCCACTCTCAAATGAGCTACCTATGCTGCAGCAAGATAAAACCACCAGCATTATTTTCAAATTATAATAACGCATTTCGAACACGGTTCTTAAAACTCCAACGGGGATGGTAAAATAAAATAATATAAAAAATATTTACATTTATTTTAGATTTCGATCAAGAAGTATTGATTTTACAAAGATGAATACTTTTTACTTTTTTTTTTTCATTATGTATGCGACCACTTTTTAGGGTAGTAAAATCCGTACACTAGTTTATTCGTCCTGAAACTTTATTGATCCGAAACTTCATCTAATTGGTAACAGGTACTACCGAGAAGAGATTTTCTCGATTCTGAATAGTTTTTTTTTACGGTAAGGAACATCTAAAGAAAAGTGCCCAAACCAAGATCGGTTTCAAACCGATTTTATTTATTTAGTTGTAACTCCAAAAACACTCGTATTATGTTAACTTGAAATTTTTACATAAAAAATTATAATTAATAATTATAGAGTAATACAGTCAATTCGACCATTGCCTATACATACATCAAAACAAATTCACCAATTTATTTAAGAAAGGAAATAAAAGTTTTTAAAATATACCGTTTCTTGTATTATTGTAACACTATCATAATCATAAAATATGTATTTGGTTATAAACGTAATTTTTTCATTCAATTAAATCGTACTGATTTTATCAACAACGTGGAGGCCACCCTTTTCAAACGGTTCTCTCGATCCGGAGCATTCGAATTGGCTCCAAAATACAGGTAGTCGACAAAAAAGGTACAAAAAGTATCTTCAAATTGGCTCTCAAGAATTTACTACTGAATTGGGTCCTTTCCTTTTTTTACCAAAAATAAATTGATTACCAAAATGTTATTAATTATTTAGAGTTAGACATTATTTCTTGGGCATTCACGTTAGTCACACTCAGGATAAACGAATAAGTTTAGTATTATTCTCAATTATTGTAACACTTGATTTGCTCAATGATTTCACTTTCGGATACTTCACATAGTCATATTAAGCGTAATACATCGAACATAATACAAGTGTTAACACAAAGTTATTAAGCACCCAAAATTAAAACATATCAAAAACAACAATTCAAAAATTCAGAAAACAGAAAATTATTTAGCTGATTGCTTCGTTACAAAAAAATATACATAAATAAAAATTAATAAGTTTAAAAAAAATGGTATTCAACAATAATTATGATTTGTATGAAAATCGCGTTTAAAAAAAAATAAATACATATTTGAAAATTAGTAAGTGAGAACGAATGAGAACCCCTTGTTAAAAAATATTATATTACGGTTTCAGGAGCCAATTCTAATGGTTTATTTTAGGGAGCCAATTCGAAGGTCGATTTCAGATTTACCCGAAATTGAGAGCCGATTCGAATGCGCCCTCTCGATCTGCCCTCGAATATTAGGTTTAGGTACATACGAATGGTCAATGATTAAGTGATAAATCGTATACAGCGTAGAAGTGTCCCCGCTGTCCCCCAGGGATTTCAAGCGGTGTCAAATCTCCCCGTTAGGATGACGCGCGGTTGAGGTTAATGTCGCCGCGAAGAAAAAAATGAAATTGGGTAATACAATATATTGTGTTATATATTTTATATATTATGTGCAGTGACGTGTCCGTGAGGTGAACCCGGTAGGCACGTGAGCACTCATATTTTTGATCAGGTACTGGGCTTATCTTAGTTTAAGGCTAAAGATAAAAAAGCCGGACATACTTCGCACGATGGGTGTACTTCGCACGACGGGTGGTATTCTCTTGACGGGCGTATTAAATTTTAAAGAAACGATAAATCATTTCTTCAGTAAAACGATTCTGAAC
>JAIPRM010011194.1:0-13106 GCA_025469315.1 Stegophylla sp. TES_Ste_2020
AATTAATAAAGAAAAAACTAAATGTATTGTACTCATAAAAAAAAAAAAAAAAAATGGGGGAGCAATAGTTTGTGAACATTGCTGTAAAATGCCAACTTGTTTAACCTTTTTTTTTTTCTTCATATTATGTATATTTTGAAAATGTAATATCAAATTTTAAAAATGTGTACAAAAAAATTAAAAAAAAAAAAAAAAAACGGTTGGTTCAGAAAGAACTGTTTGTTCTGTAGTTGCGTGGGTGGGTGGATGGATGGGTAGATGGGTGATTGAGGGGAGGGGGAAGATTAATTTAGCCTATGGGCGCCAAAAAGCTAAATACGCCACTGGCGTACGCGTCGTAATCGGTTAATTCCGCCCCGGAGTTTAAAATAATTATTAAATTCCAAACTCTTTAATCGCGAACGGCGTCATACTGTATATTATATAACATGAGCACATAGCGAGAACCGTAGTAGTATATAAAAGGTATGTACTCGATAAAAATGTGCACGCGTTATTAAATCGCAAGCTGCAATCCTCCGGAATCATTTATCGACGACGACGACGACGGTGCGCAAATCGACTTTCCCTCGGAGTATGCTTTTCACGGGCGGCGTTTAATATAGTTTATATTATATACGAAAACCGTTCGAAGTGGTCGGGGCACTATAAACCGCGTATACGGTAAATCAACGTACACTACAAACGAGCGTAAATTCCCGATACTTTTTACTGGTTTCACCCTCGTCGCGTGCTCCATCCACGGTGCCGCCGTCGAACATAATAAAAACGACCACTGGCCGACACAGGAAATGTGTGTGTGTGTGTGTGTGTGTGTGTGTGTGTGTGTGTGTGTACGGTTTTTCTAATCCGGAAAATAAGCAAAACCGGTCACACAAATTACCCCGATCGTAATATATACGACGAGGAACCCAGTAGAGAGCGGAGTGAGCGGGAGTGGAAAAATTGTCCGAAAGAAAAAGAAAAAAAACGTTTAACTGCGTTTTTATTGGACCGGTCGGTTTTATCGCGTACGACACACGCGATCCGGGGAGAGAGACGGGAAAGCGGGCGGAGGAGAGGAAAATAAAGTAAATAAAAATCCCGAAAAACGCATAAAAATCCCGAAAAACCGACTCTCGTGTGTGTGTGTGGGCGCGTACACACATATATCGTCTACTGGCGAAACGTGTACACGGAGGGCACTTAAGAGAATGACCCTTTATATAGCAATAATATGTGCCCATTGTGCCGCCGGCCGAATATATATATTTAGTTTATGTCTCCTGTCCCACGAGCATTTTTACGGGCTCTACACCAATGACGTATGTGTGTGTGTGTATCCATACGTGTGTACGGACGGAGGAGACGCATGGTGCTTTCAATTTCCCCGATAGCCTTCTTAATCCCGGAAATAAGTCCTGACCGTTTTTCAAAAGCCTCCTCGTTTCGTGCGTATACAACAGTAGTTGTACCACACAACAACAACAACAACAAATTACTCAATATATATATATATATATATATTATATATGTATGTGTGTGTACGGTCACAATATATAAAATTGAAATATTAAGAGGTCGCGGCGATAAACGACCGCCGCAAACTCGACATAAAAACGAGAGAGGGAAAACGTGTGTATGTGTGTGTGTGTAGGTGTATATTATAATAAAATATATAAATTCTAAAATATTGAGGATTAAGGGCGACAATAAGTATTAGTATGGTATACATTTTCGACCGGGGCAGGGTGACCATACGTCCTGTTTTATACAGGATTGTCCTTTATTTCGGGGCTCTGTGTCCTGTTGTCCTGACAAACTTCTCTCAGGACGCTTTTTGTCCCGCGTAATTTCAAGTCTGTCCAAAATAAAATCGCGTTTTTTGACTTACTGTTGATTTAAAATTTTTGAAATTAAATTACTGAATAAAATATTGTAAGAATCTAGAAATCTTTTCTTTTTTTTTTTTTTTTTGGAAAGTAAAGTATACAATATGCATGAATAAAGGTGTTCATTGTGTTATTTTATGTTTTTCAAAATAATGTTTTTATGCGTTTAAATTTAATCTATAACAAGTAGTTTAAAAATTATACTACTCTCACGATTCAAAAACATATAAATACTTATTTATTTAAAAATATGAAAACTATTTTTTTCCTGTATTTTATTTGCTCAAATAATATGGTCGCCCTAGACCAGAGTCACATTTAACGAGAGATAATAACTAACCCGAGGCTATAGAATTTCAAGCGACCGATGGGAGTGATAATAGTTCTAAATCAAAATCCGTATATAGTTAAATCCGTATCAATGTGGAAAAACTAATAATTTGTTTCGGCATTTTGCAATTGGTTTTATAATAATTTACTCTGTACGTCGAGAATTAATCACATTTTTCATACCTATTGTCTTTTAAAACAGATATATATATATATATATATATATTCTAAGAAATAATGTGAATGTTGCAGTGACATTTATCTAAAGCTTTGCCAAGGACGGAACAATTTGTAAATAATTATCCTTACACAATTTTTACCTCTTACAACAAATTTGCAGTAAATTGTTCAAATCTTAGCTTAAAATAGTTTTTCATCAGTCTCATATACGTAACTTTTGTTTATAGGTCGTGACTATGACAGATTCTCATACTCAGCTCCTCAAATCTAGGGCATATTTATATAACTGATAATATATAATTAGTTTTTAACGGAAAAATCGTACTTACAACAAAAGTAAAACAATTAGATAAATACATTATACATTATAAT
The DNA here is from genome assembly GCA_025469315.1 of Stegophylla sp. TES_Ste_2020. NCBI lineage: Eukaryota > Metazoa > Arthropoda > Insecta > Hemiptera > Aphididae > Stegophylla > Stegophylla sp. TES_Ste_2020. Next base: position 2,754 of record JAIPRM010011194.1, read on the forward strand.
ACCCATTATTATTAATGAGAAATTTAAAAAAAAAAATAATAATAATAATTTTAATCTTGTTACTGAAATATCATTGTTATCAATGACAAATCGAATAAAGTTTGATAAGATTTTTCTAATTTCACTCGGAATAAAATTTTAAATCAAGTACTCGTATCGATTACAAAAAACAAATTATAAATAAAAATAGTAACAACAAAATCGTCTTTTTTGTTTCATTTTTAAAAAATGGTCCATTCGGTCGTTTATAAAAAATAGTAAATAAATATAATTGTATATATTATTATATTACATCTCGATGAAAAAAAAAGCCCGAAAAGGTGGTAAATCTACCCTTAGCGCCCTCTCAAATACGCCACTGCACGGTACTAGTGGCCGCTACTAATGGGATGGAAATTCTGATTTTTTTTTTAAAAATTTTTTTTGGAATAAAATGTCATGCTGTCCGAGCAGACAAATTTTGATTCACCTACAGAGTTCGGTCTCGACGCACAATTCATGTTCATATTATTATTATTATTATTATTATTATTATTATTATCATTAAAACGACGACGACGACGGATTAGAATAAACCGAGTTCTCAAACGGAAAGCGTTCAATTGGAGACAATTGCAGCGACGACGACGACGGTCCAGAAGACGAAAAACCACCTTATCAGCGCAGCGTGCGCGCGCACGTACTCGTCTCGTCGTCGTCGTCGTGAATTTCGTTCCAGTCGAATCAATTAAACGTAATTAATCGTAATTAACGGGCGGCACACGCAGCAATTGATTGAGCGCGTGCGATCGCGAGGAGCTGATACGACGATGACCTCAGCTAACGAAACCCACTAACGAAATTCGTCACGAGTGAATTGACATGCAGACGATAACAATAATAACAATATGTAACAATAATAAAATAACTACAACGGAAATGAATCGGATTTTTTTTTTTTTTTAGATTCTGAACGAAGTGAAGAAGCTAGAGTTTTTACAATGATGTTTATTATTTATTTATTTTTTTTTCTGTGTACAACAACTTTTCGTATAGAAATACTTGTCCAAATCAGTAACTTTTTGAAACCGGATTTGCCTCTAGAAGTCATTTTTTGAATTTCTTAATTCTTCATTTTTTTTTTTTTTTGAAAAAACTACCCGAAATTTGACAAAAACGCCTCGGAAACCATCATTTTTTGATCCGAACTATATGAAAATTTAAACATAGATAGAAAATCATATATGAGAAAGATTTTGGCGCAAGAAAATTTTGAAAATGAGAAAAAAAATTTTGGACATTTTTCTAACATTTTTTTTTCTCATTTATTTTTTTTATATTATTAACTTCCCTAGTTTAGAATCGTTTTATTGGAGAAACATGATTTATTATCCGTCGTGCTAAGTACGTCCGGTTTTTTTTTTTTTTTTTTAATTCCATAAAATATGTATATTTACTATAGACACAACAACGTTTAAATTTTTCATTTAAAAAAAAAAAAGAATCGATTTACGACGACGAATTCATATATTTGGTTTTCGCGTTGCATACCACACCACGACGACGATATGACAACGAGCAATGGAAAGGGCCGAAAAGAATTTTATTACTAACCGGCAAAACGGCGGGAGGGGATGACGACGTCGGGAGAACGAGCCGGGAGAGGGGAAGTGATAGCGAGGACGGGCTAAAGGGATTATAAATTAAATCAGTATTGCGCGCGCGCACAGGTACCACCGGCCGGAATAAAATGCGATTGTCGAATACCCGGGGAACGACTTCAAAAGAATCGCGCGGGTCGAATTTACGTTTAAATTTACAAAGTGGAAATGTAAGGGCGGGGGTCTTTTCCATTTGTGCAGCATATATACTTTATAGTGCGCATACACTAGTAGACAGACGCTACCACCGCCGTCACTTATACACTGCAAAGACGCGAGAGGCGAACGCTCAAAATTATTTCCACAAATCGAATTATCAACCCCGTTGCACATAGAATGAATTCCTCTTTTTCGAAAACACTCGGCGGCGTCGAATCTGCTTACGAAACACTTTACCGGTGGTAATAACGAAAGGAGAAAATGAAAAACCGCGTAGTAGTAGTAGGTGGTACGGTCGGCACTGTCGACAAAACAACCCTCGAATTGTTTTCAAATTATTTTCTCGACAAAAGTAAGGTAGAGCGGCTAAATTAAACGACGACGGTGGAGCTCTTCGAAAAGTCGATAAATTCCGAATTTAAAAAAAGCCGTACGTATTTCGCACGACGGGCGGGATTCTCTTGACGGGTATAAATCATTTCTTCAATAAAACCATTCTGAACGAGGGAAGTTAATAATATGAAAAATAAATGAGAAAAAAAAATGTTAGAAAAATGTCCAACAATTTTTTTTTCACATTTTCAAAATTTTCTTGTACCAATATGTTTCTTATGCGATTTTCTATCAATATTTAAATTTTCATACCCTCTAAAGAACAATCTAGAGGCAAATCCGGTTTCAAAAAGTTATCGATCGAAACATTTGGACGAGTATTTCCATACGAAAAATTGTACACAGAAAAAAATAAATAAATAAACATCATTGGAAAAAAACTAGCTTCTTCACTTTGTTCAAAATTTAAAAAAAAAAAACCGCTTTTACGGCAAGACGAATAAATTCAAAAAAAAATATGTATCACGCCTATAGTAAAAATAATTTAGCCGTCATATTCGATGGATGGGTTCACTCACGCTCTAGTAGATTGTTATCGATTCGCGTATATAGCTACACTTTTGGACGCTAAAAATGTATAAAAAATACAAAATATTGTAAGTATAGCAACAACACGGAACTACTGATAAAAAGTGGCGTGCTGAAGGGGGACGGCAAAAAACCGAATCGGAAATGCCGTCAAAAACGATGACACGGATCGTTAGTTCGAATAGTCGTCGTCCCCGCCCCGCCCGCGCTCCACCGACGAGAGAGTCAAAACTGGGGGGGAGGTGTAAGTATATATATATATTTCCTCGCCACCGTGTAATCTCACGTGCAATATCCAATACACACCAGAGAGAGAGCGTATAATATAATAATAATATTCCACGCATAAATATTTTTTCGGCCGAGAGATAGAAAGTTTAATATATTATTATTATTATAACTCTGAAGAGCACGCGGATTTAGCGGTTCATTCGGCACGAATATTGGCGGGGGGGAGGGGGCGCCCGAAATCTGGCGCAAAGCCTCGTCGAGAGTATTCTCGCGTGTGCGTCGCTCCGCGTAAAGGAGTTATTACGTTCGTAATACTTTTTCTCCCCCTCCCCCACCTAAAAACGTATATGGAAGAAAAAAAAATAATACATATATATTTTTAACACGTATATTGCATGTGCACGAAAACGCATCAAATTTGTTTCGCCCGGACGGGTTTTATTCGATATATATATATATATATAACATCGCCTCACCCTCCCTCCTCTCAAGTCCACGCACGACACGGAATATCTCATATTATCTCGTAAAAAATACACACACACACACACACACACACACACCGACACCACGCGAGTACTCATTCGAGTGACTACTATTACAAAACGTGGTGGTGGTGGGCGAGGGTTGGAAAAATATTAAATCACTCGTTCGGGGGGGGGGGGAGGGGTGCAGCCGCGTCGCTTCGCCAAGGAGCAAACATATTTTCTCGCCCGGATGTTATATAATATACACACATACTTATATATAATATTACGTTGGCCCTATTAAGTAGTCGGAAGATATATTTGGCGTCGTTGTCGTCGCGACAATAGCAAAATATACGGAAAACAATAACATTTGCATATAAACAACCCGAACGGCGTTTAAACGATAATATCTGACCGAAATCTGGAGTTATTATATTATTTGGAGTTCCGACGACGACGTCGCGTTCAAAACGGAAACGCGAAGAGCAGCAGAACGGACAGAAATATAATACGACACAGAGGCGACGAGGGTTTTTTACATACATAAATCCGCTCTTTCGTTTCCAAAACCGATTGGATATATATTTCGGCAAAAACTAGTGTGTGTGTGTGTGTGTGTGGATATATTCTATAGGAGACGCGACGAGGGAGAACACGTCATAAGAAAATCTCACCCTTCGAGGGGTGCAGATGGTGGTATAGGGAAGAATTTTGAAGTGCAAAAAAAAAAAAAAAAATTCCCGAAATTCCACACGAAACACCCCGGTGGTGTTTTATCTACGTCTCGTCGCAAAAACTTTATGCTAAGTGATTTCTTGCGTAATCCAAAACTACTTTGTCAAAAGAATATGATATACAAAAAACAAAACACGAATACACACGACAAAAAAGTAAGTGACTACATCGCAATACCATAACGCACTACTATAAGTAGGTTGGAATTTGTTTTTCCAAAGCGGATGATCGGATAGAGCACCGCCGCCGCGCCGGCTAACGCTAATACGTAATAATAACAATATACAGCAGTGGCAGAAATTTTCAAAACAAGATATTTATAGAATGTAAATTTTTTTCTTTTTACTTGTGAAAATTCTCGATTTCTAAAGTTATTTTTCGGCTAATAATTAACTTAAAAAAACGTACATTCTGAAAAAAATTTCCGAAATTTTCAAAATGCCGTACTTAACTCAAAATTGATCAAATCTTTTTGAAATTTTTACGACATAGTCCCTAGCTGCATTATTTTAGAAGTTATGTCGAAAAGTAATTTTTGATTTTACGGAAATTTCGGTAATTGCGCTTTTTTATTAATTTTTCTACGGGTTTTCCCCGTTTTTTGGAAAAAGTATTGAGAAATTGGAAAAATGACCTCTCTTAAGTACCATTTGGGTGCGATTCCGGGGTTCTATAGAGATACTGATCGAGACTTTCGGAAAAAGTATTTCTATACGAAAAAGTGTTCACAGAAAGAGAGAAAAAAATAATAAAAAAATAAACATCATTGTAAAATCATAAGCTTCTTCACTTCGCTTCGTTCAGAATCTAAAAATATCGATTTTAGTACTTTTATACTGATCAGTATAATATAGGCAAATATCAGCGAAAATATGTTAAAAGTAAATAAAGTTAAACGCAAGTTACTTGACTTTTAACTAGACGAGTTAAAAAAATATAATAACAATAAAATTAAAAAAATATTACAGTTATACTTGGAAAAAGTTATTTACCGATTTTTTTTTTTTTACTTACACGAATACATACGAAATTATGTAGATATTTTTCCACTAAAATCACTCGGGTTTATCAAAAAAAAAAAAGAGAGCACCTGAATTATATGTTTCCTAGAAACGTGTAACTAGATTATTTAAAAATCAATTGACGTTGTAAATTAGTTCATTCCGAACAACTCGGTGGTGTGATTTGTTCATGAAAAAATCGAATCCAAATCGAACGAATTGGGAAATTTGGGATTCCCGTGTCCGCGCAGTATCTATTGCAACGGAAAAACGGTAAAAAAAAAAAAGGGAAACCTAGTGCGGAGCGGGACAAAAAAAATACCCTTACCGGATATCGTAATGGGGTACACACCCCGTCGTAATGCTGTGTACACACAAACGAAGATTTTTTCGTTTTACACACACACACACGCGCGCGCGCGCGCGGAGACTACTGTACGCGACACGCGAGCGATTTTGCAGCAGCACACCGTCGAGATCCGAATTTATTCCTCAGCCCCCTATCCTCCTCCCCCCCCTTTGGCCAAACATCATTGGAACGGGGGGTAATAAAACCGAAAACCGCAAAAGCTTGTTAGAAGAGAGAGAGAGAGAGAGTAGTGAAAAATCGTTCGGAAGTTGCCCATTGTCAAATCCAAACGCGTGTGTCCCGTGCAGGCTATCTTTCTCTCTCTAGAGCAGCGTGGCTGATTGTCGTGTAGTCGGTTATTTATTTATTTTTTTTATTTTCGGTTTGTTACCGTTTTCGGCCTCCTAGGGGAGGACGCACACACACACGCACACACCGCACGCCCCCGCCCACCGTACATCATATAGATCACGGTCGACAATCAGCCGACAAACATACGCGTGCGCGGACGGGTACACAAAAAAAAAACATGTATATAATAATAAAATACAACAATGTAGGTACATGTACATTATGTGGAAAAAAAAAAAAAATAAGCCGCCCGCGGCGAACAAATCAAACAACCGACCGGGATTGATATTCTGTCAGTTACACACGTAGCTGTATACCGTGACGGTGTACGTAACACGAAAAATAATAACACACTGACATCATGCGTCGTCGACGAGTGTATGTGTTTTTTTTTTTTTTTTTTTTTATTATCTGACTTAGTGTCCTCTCCCCTGCCCCTCCCCCCCGCCGCCGCCCTAGTCCTTCACGAGGGCGCAGAGGAGAGGAGAAGATAGCAAGTACAGAGAGAGAGGAGTACACGACGTTTGTCGTTTCAGGTGAATTTCAAAAGCTTATCTCCTGCACTACACACACACACACACACACACACACGTTGTACGCTGCTGCGCATTATGTGTGTAGAGAAAAATACACATATTTATGTTCATGTAAAGAGGAGAACTGTTTTCTTTGAACGGAAGGGGGGGAGGAACAAAATTATACTACCGCATGACACAAATCCGACACAAAGAGATATTCGAATGTATCGCGTATAAAAAAAAAAAAAAAAAAAAACAGTGCATTCCAAACGCAAAAGATTCAAATTAATTCAAAACAATTCATAATATGTCAATATGTGCTGTCTGTCGTGTCCATCACGCGCGTGCAATCATCTTAATTTTTTACCGAAGGTTAAATGAATGTGCAAATTAAATTTAAATTAGATCAGAATTTCCACCTTATTATAATTTTTTTTCCATTCAAAAATGTAATAAAATCTAATTTGAAAAAAAGGAATTCATTGAAGAACAAACTGATCGAAATATATATGGTTTTTTATAAAATTGTGAAAAGAAAAAAACAGTAAATTTGTTTTTGAAGCAGATTTTATATACGATTTCAAAAATATACATATTCAACAATCGAGTGATATGTTTGGAAAAATCAGCAGACTCCACCATTAGGATTTGTCGGAAAAATCAAGGAAGTTATATATGCATTGAAGAAGTCCCCTTCGAACGCGATATAAATATATTGCACAATTGAAAAACGTGACGCGACGAGCACACGAGACAGAGATGGAAAATATTTGATCGTTGCATTATACCGCATATGAATAAAAAGCCGGACATACTTCGCACGACGGGTGGTATTCTCTTGACGGGTGTATTGAATTTCAAATGAATTAAACGATTCTAAACTAGGGAAATTAATAATAAATAAAAAATAAATGAGGAAAAAAAATGTCCAAAATTTTTTTTTCACATTTTCAAAATTTTCTTGCGCCAAAATCTTTCTTATATAAATTTCTATCTATGTTTAAATTTTCATAAAATTCGGATCAAAAAATGGTGGTTTCCGAGTCGTTTTTGTCAATTTTTGGGTAGTTTTTTTCAGAAAAAAAAAAAAAATTGAAGGATTGAGAAATTCAAAAAATGACCTCTTTAAAGTACAATATAGAGGCAAATTCGGTTTTAAAAACGTTATTGATCGAAACTTTTGGACAAGTATTTCCATACGAAAAGTTGTACACAGAAAAAACAAATAAATAAACATCAATTTAAAAACACTAAAAATTAAACTTCGGATAAGTACAGTAAGCCACTAGTGTGAGAATTTTCTTTTCGATTGAGCCGAGTAAATTCTACTCGCGACACTGTGTGTGTGTGCGCGCGCGTGTATGTGTGTGTGTGTGTGTGTGTGTGTGAGTTGTTTTCGGAATAGAATTAAAAAAAAAAAAAAAAACGGATTTAATGGAATTAACAACGCTAAATGAAGTATTGATTTTATTAAGACGCAAAAAACATAACGCAAAAAAAAAAAAAAAAAAAAAAAACAAAGTAAAAATTAATAAACTTAAACGCAATAATAATAATAAAATGACACATTATACTGTTTAATATGAATACAGGTGTGTGTGTGTGTGTGTTATTATAATAATAATGTAGTCTTCGAGACAGTTTTTTTTTTTTTTTTATTATTAAATTACTGTGCGAAAAAAATGGAAAACGATTATTTACGAAACGATACCCCGGAGGGTGTGGCGTACATAAAAAAAAAAGAAAAAAAAACGACACGAGAGTCAGCGTCAGTTGGTTTGCCTATACTCGGCACCTGTGAAATCGCGAACGAGCAGCGGCGAGTAATAAAGGGGGACGCGATAAGAGACAAGTTTATGAAGTTTTTCGTGTGATGATTTCGCGAGTCGGTGGGTCTGCAGGCGTGAAAAAAAAAATTGCATAACGATCACCCGACACGATCGGAGGCGGCGGCGGCTGTTGGGGGGGGCGGAGTAACAATAAACGTTATTTTTTTATATAGGTACGTGCCCCCGTTATCGGCGTTATTTATACACACGTTGGGGATACGTTTGTTTTTATATTCTTTTCGAAAAAAGCGTCGGGGGGGGAGGAGGGGTCGAACGAGACCGGCGGATCGAAAAGTGTAAACGGCGAGGAGGAGAAGGCTAACATAATTTAATTGCGCGGTAATTTTATCAACGCCGCAGAGGGTCACAAACATAAGATTTCCGTCCGAAAAAAAACCCATTTCGGGCGTTTTATTCTCCATTCTTATCTCACTTCCCAACTTACTTATTTTTTTTCCCCCTCCCCCCATCTTTTGACGTCTATATCGCGCGCTATAACTATATTATTATTATCATTATTATAACGACGACTGCGCGCGCGCGCGCACACCAGCGGCGGCGACATTATAATATTATTTATTTTTATTACGAAACGCCATTACAATATGCCCACAAAGGAATGGGAAAAAAGGAACGCCAAAAAGAAAAAAGAAAAAAAATACGTCTCGAGTATATAACATTATAACATGCATTATGCGACCACGGGCCGAACGATAAAAGGGCTCGGCGACGACGACTTTTATCGACAGTTTTCTCCACTAGGACCGACGCTGCACGCTCATAGTCGTAAAATCGGTGTACCCGCGCAGATAAGGCAGATGACATCCCGTCTCCACTTTGTTTGCCGACAACGGACACCAAAGGTGTTTGTCGCTACTTTCGCGATTGCTAAATATCGAAGACGCTGAAATGGTGGCAGTATTTTAATATTTTAATAACAATTCTAAAAGGATTAACATAAAGTTTATTTAAGGCGTTAAATTTCAGAACACGGCAAAATTGATCATTATCACAAAAATTATGAAATGGACATTTTAAATTGTTAACTTGCTTACTCGACGCAACACTGACAATAATTATTACTGTTCTACATAATTAATCGAAGCTTCGGTTTAGAAGTTTATTTCAATATACGACTGATCCGCCAACAGTATCCCATCTCAAGATTGATAAAAGTACCCGTCGCGTTGTATTAAGTGTACAAGAGAAATCTACTTCCGAATTCCGAAATCGTATTAATAAAGCGTAGGAAAAGAGTAGATTTGTCAACTGTGTGTGTGTGTGTTGTTTTTCTAAAATGATTTAAACAATACACGCACACAAAACCATTGGCTGGCGATATGCGCAACAGTGTAATAACCATTAAAAAAATATACAAAGGGAAGTCTCTTTGACAACGGTAACTCTTTGGACAAAGAGAGAACGCGCGTTGTCGAAAAGATAAACAACAGTTTTGATGATAACCCCGGCCCGGAGAGAGATAAACAGCTAACCCAACACTAACCTAACACGAGAGTCACGATACTAATAATTCTCACACGAGGGTAAACACACATAGTACACACGTGGTATTCAAATATAATATATTTTTTTGAGAATGCCGTTTCTTCTTCCCTCTCTAAAATTATTGACTCGAGCAACCCCGAACGACGTTTTGCAGCCACGCCGAGAGTCGGACACTCTGAATACCACGCGATAACCTAGTCTCCTAAATCGTAAGCGAACGAAAAAATAAAAAAAAAAACGAATAAAAACGAATAAAAACGTCAAATCGCATTAGTTATTATCATTTATTACATAGGACTCTAATGTTTGGGGGGGGGGAGTGGGAGATAAACTTGTGCCCCCCACCGGCATTCTATATTTTTCAGAATTTTTAATTAGTGATTAAAAAAAAACAATACTTCGGACATACTTCGCACGACGGGTGGTATCTCTTGACGGGTGTATTGAATTTTAAAGAAACGATAAATCATTACTTCGGTAAAACGATTCTGAACGAAGGAAGTTCATAATATAAGTAAAAAAATGTCCAAAATTTTTTTTCACATTTTCAAAATTTTCTTGCGCCAAAATCTTTTTTATAGGATTTTCTATCTATGTTTAAATTTTCATAAAATTCTGATCAAAAAATGATGGTTTTCGAGTC
>JAIPRM010011195.1:0-13105 GCA_025469315.1 Stegophylla sp. TES_Ste_2020
TACTCAGAACTCATATTACGAATTTTGATAGAATATATAAAAATTTTAATTCTAGGTAAGTAGGTGTATAGGTATATGTAATTTTTGTTTTTTTCTTGTCATGTGGCCCTCGATAAAAAAATGTATAGAAATATGGCCCGCGGGGTTAAAAAGGTTGCCGACCCCTGTTCTAGACCAATCATAGAGGAGAACACTTGCACTACTATTTCTCGTACACTTGTACGAATTGCCCGTACGGATTATTCTAGTGTGAGCCTGCAGTTTTTGCCCCAGTTTGGAAAAAATGGCAATTATGTGGTTTTGTGAAGGGTTTCGGCCGTGATTGCTCGCGATACGTCGTCATACGAGATTCACAATAAATCGCGGTGTCGCCAGCTGAGGGGGAGCACACGTATGGCGCGGATACACGTGCACGAATCGAACGGGATAGTAGGGAGGGCATAGTTTCGATGCACGCGGAACGCGCCGCTGCCGTCTGTCGACGTGTATAGGCAGGATTAAAGTTCGATAAACTCGAGGTTTGTTTCGTCGGCGAAACGTGTGAGTACGTGTTTGTCAAAAAAAAAAAAAAAAAAAATAGTAAATTATACATTTTATCTGAAATTTTATTTTGGCGTGGGAACGGTGCAATAAAACCGCACACGATCGATGTATTATTATTATTATTATTATTATCATTTCTCGTCGCGTTTACCCGAACGTGTGACGCCCGAGGTCACGTATGCAACTCAGTCGTCGTTTTTGTGCGCGTATTATATATATATATATATAGTTTGTGGTTATTATTTCATTTAGTTTTTTTTTTTTTTTCCATTGTACTACTTAAATTTCAATATAGTTTCATTTCTCGTGTCATCACCAAAACAGGTCGTTGTGCGTTCTTGCTAGGTGGTCACTGCCTCTTCGGATTTCTTCCCCTAGAGTGATTCCTTCTGTGATAAATGGTATTGGAGTAACATATTCACATGCACAAGAGGGTGGTAAGAGAACTTAAGTGCCCCTAAACTAGAATATTAATACAGTATTTTCCGATTGGCGATTTTATAGTGTTCAAATTCATCACTTCAGCATTCATAATTGAAATATTTGAATTTAGATTTTGTAAAATTATTAATAAAACACTTATAAACCCGTATAATCACCAATACAAATTATCAATTAGATATAATATTATTGTTAACGTGCATTTGTACACGATGTTTTTTACATCGATTTTTACACAATTTTTAGTGTGCTAAGCTTTAGTTATGTGTAAAATATATTATTTCGAAGTCAAAAATATACTCAAAAAGTAAACGAATTCTTATTTACTGTGAAAGTATTTTAAAAGGTTATAAGACGAGAATTTTTTTGGTGGTTTGGCTATCATCAACAATGAACTGATTCATGCAATTGATTTTTTTATTATAAAATCTTAAGTTTCGATTTATTAAATTATTCATTCGTTTATATTTTTTCTTTTGATTTTTTATGTTCATATCAAGTCATATTTAAAGTTATGTATCTATTTTAATGAACATAGTTAATTAATGTTTGAAATAATAAAATTTACTAATGATGCTATTGAAATTATGTTAAAATATTTCTTTGCACGTTACCTAGTACAAAATACAGTCTCAAACTCAAGTCAAAATAATAATTCGTGTACGAACCTCTAACCCCGACCCCTTCACCGGAAAAACAAAAAGATTTTTCTATAGATACTCGTCGCCACTGTTTAACAACAGCGACGGATAAGCATTGAAAATATCTTGTTTTGAGGGGATCGGAATTTGTTGCTGTGTGGTGGGCGGCGGGTGTGAGCCGTTGAACAGAAGCTTTGTCGCCGTATACATTTATATATATATATATATACGTGCGTTATCCGGCAGATAAAAATTCGTTTTGAGGAGGTTTTCTGGGGGTGGGGGGGTAGTTTATGTAGACGGACGCGAAGGAGAAAGAGGGGAGGGTATTGATAATAATGGATACGTCGTCGTCGTCAGTGTCGCCAGTCGACTGTTATATTCACGTATATATATATATACTTGCCCAACGACGGCGGCGGGTGCTCAGCAGGGTTGGCAAGTCGTAAAATTAAATGAAGAGTCGGCCGCGTTATCGTTACTCGATCGGGCAGATATCTTTTGGACCGGAAATCGTGACCATAAAAATTTATGAGTTATTCTCCGCTGCCGCCGCCGTGCACAGAAGCCACCCCTCCCCTCGATCGGGCAATGAATATGGTGATGGCGCGCAGTACTCTTATTTCCCCCGTTGTTCGGCGCGGGGACTCGTGAATTTTTATACGCCTTTTCCCGAATTCCGCTTTCTCGGTCCAAATCGCTATTGATAAGCCGCCGTATACTCTGTGCACAGCAGCAGCAGTGGTGTTTTTTTTTTTTTTTGGTCCCGTTTTGTGTCTCATTCGAAGTCACCACCCTTTGTAGGGAAATGAGGGATTTTAATTTAATCAGGGAAATTGGGGAGAAGTCCAGAATGTCCCTAAAAACGTGATGGAAAGTTGACATGGTTTTCTCTATAGTACTCACTCGGTCGTAGCATTGAAACTTAAATATAAATACGAAATTGATATTTACAGAATGTCGCCCCATTGTTGTTTGTGTTCCGGTCAATAACTTTTTTTGGAAACTTTTGTATACCTAAAATTTAAAACAATGTCAATTCCATACGCGTACATGACAAATAATAATTTTGCCAATATAACTTGTTTTTATGATTTTTTCCTTCAACCGTTCTTTTCATTTCATATTCAGAGTGAGAATTTATACTTATTTTTTATTTTTAAAAATATTGATATTTATTTATTTTTTTGTTTAGTTTCTTTCGGTTCGATAGTTTAAAATATATAAACATTTTAAGAATTTACATAAGTGGAATAGTGGCAGAGCAATACAATATTTTGATTTCTTCTACATATTCGTAGAGTAGTAAAATGGTGAGGATTTAACACTAATTTATAACAGTTCCTCAAATTGAGATTTCAAATTATATATTAAATAATACAAATCTTTGGTATGGTAACATATAATTTTTGTCCGGAAAATTTGTGAAATTTGTGAAATTATAAAGAGAATGGCAACCCTGCACTGCGTACAAATCTACAGTCACAAGTTTATTGTATTAAGGGATATGCGTGAGCAAAAAATATATGGTTTTAAATATGATCTAAATAGTTCACGCATTTTAATAGCATAAAAAAAAAAAAAAATTTTAATTTGTAAAAAGTTGCATATGACTTAAAGTACTTAAAAACTATATGATCCTAAGCCCATAAAAATTCACAGATAAGCTTAAAAAAAAAATGCCCTTAAAAGTATTAAAGTAACTCCAATTATATATTCGATACTTATATTATTCACAATTAAAATGAATGAACATCTTATTATAGAGACTTTAGTTGGATTTTCAAAATATTTTGGTTATACTAAATGTTACGTATTAACTATATAGTGTTAAAGCCAACATAGATGTATATTTTTAATAATGATGAAAAAAAAATTATATATATATATATAATTATAAACCTTGAATTTTTTGCTAATAGTGAAAAATAGTTTAAAGTAACGTAAATAGTTACAAAACAAAAAAAAAAAAAATAAAATAACACAATAGCCTTGAAATGTCGTAAAATTGTTTACAAATTTTTCGAACGATGCCAAATAAAAATTAGTTTGTGAGTACAAATTATTAAAAGACCTTGTAGGTAAAGTATCCTATTCTAAAACGTTAAAAAAAAAAAAAAAATCCGAGTGTCATCAATTGTCTTAGTACATATGAATGATGATAATTGAAATGTATATTTGGATATGAGCTTTTTCTAGTATTATGTAAAAACTGATGTACAGCAAGTATGTAAACGAACATAAATTTAAAAAAACGAAACGTCCGTATTTCATTTCTAATATTTTTCAATTTACGTGTCGAGTTTGAGGAACATAATATTATGAATTTATTTCATTGGTTGGCACGCTGCTGGTCGAAATTAAAAATATCGGAGAATTTAATTTGTGTATGTGTAAAATAGCCAAAACGGGTTTAAGTCACGGATTTCGTAAACGTTTCTTGAAAATGTATTGATCCTGTGGAAGTTGAAAAAAAATTTGCTCTGATTTCATGATTAAATACCGCTCTTAAAAAATACTGTAAAAATGATTAAAACTCTACTGGAAAATCCGATGTATTTAGGAAATTAAAAAATTTTTATCACGTGCATAAATACATAATAATTTCGCTCATTTACTGTCTTTCTACAATACGATTTACACTCTTAGCGGAGCTTATATTGTATTTTTAGATTCCGAGTGAAGCGAAGAAGCAAGTGTTTTAACAATTATGTTTATTTTTATTTCTTTCGTATTGGATTACTTGTCTAACAACTTTTTGATATCAGATTAGCCTCTAGTTGGTGGTACTTTTGACGTGTCATTTCTCAAAATTCTTAATAGTTTTCTCAAAATTGGTGAAAGGGGTGTGAAATGGAATATAAAACTGGACGAGGAAAAAAATAAAAAAATAGTTTGTGTAATAATTTTATACATTTCATCGAATAAACCGAATTTCCGGTATGCACATAAACCATAAAGTGATGTATATGCGGTTATTGTTGCGGCATTGTTTTACGCGCGTACTTTTAGCGTACCTATATTATATTGAACGAACTGGGGTTTTGCACTGCCGTCGATCTGGAACCGTCACGAAGTTCTGAATAGTTCGACGCGAGTTTCGTTTCGACAGATCATCAGCCAGTCGTTGTTCCAGTTGCTGTTGTTGTTGTTTGAATTAACAACGAATCTCGAAATGAGTTTTGAAATATACGATTAATTATGTTGAAAATTGTATAATGACATCACTCGGTCGCCGTTTTATTTTCGAACAATTTCACGAGACTTTGCCACCCTCCCCCCAACCCCCGTAACTCGCGGACGAACTCTGCACCGGGTAAACTATACATTGCACGCCGCTCGCCGTCTACCGTTACCGTCATCGTCGTCGATCTGTGTATTTAATTTACGAGGAAAATCCGTTTACTTTTGATTACGCCGCATTGTAAATATTATACACGTTTAAATTATAGTAGTTTTCAATTAAGCACTTAAGGTCTCATCATTCCCGACGAGAAGAGACACTGCGTTATTCGGATCTGGTGCAGCGACGACGATTCCCATTTACGTGTGGCCGTTCCTCGTTCGCCAATATTCTGATGTTTAATTACTATAAGTCTTCGACTAAAACCGCTGCACGGTTTTGTTTGATTTCGTACAACCGCAGTGTCTAATAATAATTGCTTTTAATCGTGTCCCGCCATCACCGGTGTGTGTGTGTGTGTGTGTGTAGTGAGAACAATCGTGTCATTCGTTTATGGCAGTGATTCTCAACCTTTTTAAATAAATAAAAATTGGGTATTATTTGAAAAGTGTATAACTGAAAACTTAACAGAAAATACATGGAAATAATTGCAGGTATTCATAAAGCTGAGCTGGCTTTTCATATCTCACATTAGTTGAATGTTCAAACTAATTCTTGAATCTGTTAATCTGACGTTTCAATGCTAATTAAAAAACATTCAGAAAAAATACAATTACAGGAGTGGAATATCTGTATTTCATTTTTTTTATTTTTCTTCAATATTTTAGCATTAATGTAAAACTATTTACTATGCTCAACCCTATCGCCCAAAACATATTCATCGCCCCTGAGAACCTCTTCACCGCCCATTGGGAGGGGGCGTTATCGCCCCCGTTGAGGACCACTGGTTTATGCGTTAATACGCATTCGGGTCTCGTATATTGTGCAGAGCTCGCGAATTTATCAGAGCTGTGAGAGTAAAAGCATTTTTTTTTTCTGTTCCACTTCAAAAAGTTAATTATATGCATATATACGCCACGTCTGGTTGTACAACTCAGTGTGAATAATATGCAGTAATGGGTATAACACTGTGTAATATATTCGATCTGCTGGTGGGGATGCCTCTGATATGGGCTATCTCGGTCGTATGCAAATGATATTATTGGACTATTCGTTTAGAGGCGAAAATTTTGCACAACAAACGCGGTTTTACTGCGATCCCGTCGTGCTCACCGACCGTATAGGTGATTAAAATACAATTTAATCGAAATGTGACCGGTATCTGTTTCACAGTCCATTCGAATATTCGGATAAACAACGATACCTTTGTCAATTCAATAAAGATGATAATAATAATAATAATAATAATAATAATAATAATAATAATAATAACAATGCGTTTATAACGGTTCTGTTGAAGTAAAAATGATATTGAGTGAATTTAAAAGATTTATTCGAAACATTAATACATTTATAACAACTGACGTGAAACAAAATATTTTTTTTTGATTGAAAACTTATACGGTCTGAAGTCGTACAAACATATAATTTTAATCGTAAATATTTGGACTGATTAAAATTAATGTCGGAAAAATCGTTTTTAAACTGTTATCTATTAATTAATAATTGTATTTATTTTAAATGAGGTTATAAAGTTTTGAATGAAAAAAAAAAAATTAAAAAATATCCAGTTTTGTTGAAATTCTAATTTTTAAGTAAAAAAAAATTAGAAAAAGTTAAGTGACATTCGGCTTTTGATATTCGTCGATAACTTAAAATTTAGTGTTTTAAAAACAAGATATTTCAAATAAATTCAAAATTTAACCCGAGTTCAGAACAACCGTTTGAATATTGACGTCTAAAATCGAATGAGGTCTTTTGTAGTCCAAGTAGATGCGATTTGTGATTTACGAATAAACTGGATGAAAAGTATGGTCAGGGTTTTGTGAAATCTGTCGACGGCTATGATTATGAACATAACCATAATAATTATTATTATACGCGTTTATTGATTACATTGGCGGAGCGCAGCGGTTTCCTGTACGAACGAATCGCGCGCGCGTTGAGGTCTCGCTCGCAGCGTGCAACATTTTATTAGCGGAACATGTTGTTGGGGCGATAACCTTAACCTAGCCCAACACGAACTACAGTGAGCATAGTCATTTCCTCCGTCCGTGCGCCGCAGACGTTTGAAATAATACGCGCAGATATTAATTATGATTATCAATCTAGACACAACCGTATTCTGCGTCAGACAAATAATTACACGATAGCGTTGTGTGTTTGGCCTCAGCACAATACGCAACAATTCCGTGTACTATGTAGAAAGTAGATTTATTTATTTATTTATTTATATAAGTAAGTCATATACAATATTATAAACGTAAGCACAGTAATAATAATAGACGGTATGTGAACCCTCTCTCATTAGTTGACATGAGAATAACAAAATTAGAAACTAAGATACATAATAAAATTATAAAGTTACATAATAAGTAGACAAAGAGAACATATAAGGTAAATAATAACAAAGAAGATATATATATATATAAATAACAATAATAAAAATGAAAAATAAAAAAATGAGACGTGCTAAACAAAATCAAAATTAATAGAATATAGGCGCATTGACATTCAGAATTCAAAAACTGCAGCAGCCCCCCCGAGTTCTCGCTTGCCCTGAAGTCAATGGCCACTTTAAATCGTTGATTTACGACCTGCACGTTAGTTTAGTGTCGATCCCCCGGTACAACCACGCGGTCAGACTCTATTATGTATACGTTTATAATATTTTAAATACCTCAGTACACGACGTGTGCACACCGTTTGAATACGCGCGCGTTCTGGCGTCCGAAACGCATTCCCGGCTTTCCCCCATTTCACCCTATACACGCGGCGCGACGGCCGTGGAAATATTTATTCGCGGCATTTTTCGTATCGTCCGCGGACCCGCAGTAAATCTCTCTTTTAATCGAGAGAACGCTCTACTACAATATACGCCTGTACCCGGCTGCAGTGTGTCGCGCACTGCGCACAACGAAAAACTTCGGGGCCTGCTGCTGCTGTAGTCTCCGGACCCCGGAGATAATTTGTATCCTAAAGCTATAAAGATAAATCTGTGGCTCGCACACCTCCCGTCATTGGATTTTCACTCCTCATTCACTCACTCCGCTCGCCGGTGGCCGTGCATACACGTGCTGCACGTATAGGACTCGTCGTTCGTAGCCGTTCGTAGCCGGCCCGCGAGGCTTAGTGAAGCGACGCACTTTGGGTCACTTAAAAAAAATGCGCGGGGGTTGGAGTCTTGAGGTCGACTGCGTAAATCACTTAATACGTGGGCGCGTGTGCGGGAAAAAGTTCGAAAAGGATAAAAGAGAGAGAGGGAGAAAAAGAAGGAAAATCGAGTGATTTATCGCACGCGTGTTACTGAACGACGACGTCTTATTTTTCGTGTTGCCGATATTCGCGTATTATACCTCGCAGCACTTCTCAGTCACAAAAACAAATTAATGTGTGTGTGTGTGTGTGTGTATTATATAAATGTTTTTTTTTTTTTTTTAATTTCCGCCGAGTCTACCTAAGCGCTCTAAATTACTGGTCGCCGATTAATTTTCGTTCGGTTATTTTATCGCTAATATAAGAATATGTTTCACGATCAAAGGACAAAAAAAAAAAAAAAAAACGTATGTACTGGTTTTGTATTGTATATACATAGGGGTATCGCTGTATTGTCTGTGAAACTATTTGCCATTCATTTAATATTCAACTTGTCTGTGTTTATTCCAGAACATTTTTCATGGTGATTTCAACTTGTATAATATAATATGTATATTTATAGGATGAAAAAAAACCTAATAATCCGTATGATATTCCTAACCAATGCATCGGATAAGAAGATACTTTTTTTTTTTTTTTACATTGCATTACTAACTTTTGGTGCTAAAGAATTTGTAAAAAAATAAAAAGTTTTCATAACAATCTAAAAATATTGCCACTATTATACTACTACATTGTATGCAGAAGTCTCATTACGATTTGATGTACGATATAATTTTCACCGTTATGGAACCATTTTGGTCTTTGGCGGTGTTGAAAATGAAAGACAAATAAAAAATTGTTAAAACTTCAAGTCCATATTTCAATTTTAAAGATATATTTCTCTAAAAAATCTACTCTGGAATGATGTGTCACATAGTTTTTTAATTTTTAGTTCCACTAATGTCCTAAAGTCTACTTTAATGATGAAAAAATCGACTTACAGGTTTACCGCCGAGTATCAGTAATTAAAAGTCTGATTTTGACGGATTGTAAACTACTCAATACTATATCATTGCCATTAAACAGGAATCGAACTGTAGTTATATATTTTCATGTTATGTTTTAATTATGTCGGCGCGACATTTCTTTTATCCGGTGACTGGGTGCCGTTTTTAATTTTAATGCTAAATTTTTTCCCTACGCCATTCGATTCTTTTCCTCGAATCCGTCGCTGCGCTCTGTGTTTTTCCAATTAAAATCGCGTCAAAATAATTTTCACGAGAAAAATTAATAAAATACGCGGAACAAACGTAAAAAGACTCGAAGAATTCCAATTAAAAATTAAAAGTAAAAAAAAATAAAAAAAAAATACTCTCATCATTTCGCGGCGCGGATAAAAAACAAAATGTATAGACTGCGCGCAGTCGTTTCTCCGCGGACTTCGTTATAAATTTAATTTCACGGTCATAAATCTGACATTTTATCTTACACCGTACCACGGGACTATTGAGATATATGATATCTACTGCGCAAATACGTCTGGAAAATTGGAATTTTCGAATGCGAAATGCAAAGTTCGACCCCATAGGTGATTTGGCGAACGCGATTCGCATAACTCAATGTGTGTGCGAGTCTTATATATATATATATATATATATATATATTGTAAAGTCTGATCGGGGCGGGAGGGGGGGGTAGAAAGTAGAGAGGGAAAAAGATAGAGAGAAACAGAGAGATTTCGTTAGATTTCGGTAAAATTTTCCACTCGTTGTAGCCACGTGCGGCAAAGCAAAAGGTCGCGTGCTAAGTCGTATATTTGTATGAGTTTGTGTGTGTGTGTGTTTGCTGTTATTTCATTTTTCCGGTTTCGATATTTAAAGAGGACCTTCTGCAGTGTGTACAAACATCATTAATTACCGCGTAACACGCGACCCTCCCAAGAGGTTATTAATTTTTATTTTCTTCGATGGTTTTCCGTGGTGTAAAGGGCAGTGTAGTGAGGGGCGTTTGTTAATTGATGTTGATTTTTGTTTCGCATTACCTGCCCCCTGCGCGCGAGGAGGTCTAATGGAAGCAATTAGAGTTTTACAAAAAAAAAAAAAAAATAAATAAATGAAAAAAAAATGAATACGCGCGTGCGATATAATAATGTAGCTTGTCACGAATCGCCAGCGAAAAATGTGTTCGTTGTGATAAAATATAATAAGAGAACGGGGTAAAAAAAAAAAAAAAAAGTTTTAATTTATGCTGATTAACCCGCAAGGGTTGTTCTACATGACGGAAAACCGTCAACCTGTATTTTTGTAAAAACCCTAGAAAGAAATAATATTATTATCATGGTTCCCACGCCTTCTGGAGGAAACCCAGATGAGTTGGAAAAGTAAGGTAATTCACATGTGAAATTCTGGAATTTTAATTGTATATTAAAAAAAGGTTTATCTAGTCGTTTTCAAATGTATAACTAATATAACGTATTGTTTAATATTAATTGTTCCTTTCCCACGAAAACGACCTGACTTATTAATTTTGAAATGTATTCAGTTAATGCACTTACTGATATTGTCCTTAATATTATAATATAATAATTAAGGCCAATTTTAGTATAAAAATACTAATTTTCAGTTTTCACGAACAAATGACAAATCTAGTCAAATCAGTTGTTATTGTGATATTAAAATAATGAATCATTTTGTCAAGCATATATTTCAGTTTATATTTAAAATTTTGAAAAAAAATATTAAATTAAATTATTTTCACGCGCATCGCTAGAGGTTAATTGATATCTTAGTAAAGATGTATTTTTAATTGAAAGGAAATAAAATTAATAAAAACTGTGTTGCATTATTAAATTAACTCCGGTAATCTATTTTGAAAAAGTCGGGAAAAGTTTGTAATGGAATATCGTAATCGCCACTACGAATATACTAAAGCAATAAGATTTTTAGCTTGTATAAAATGCGTTTTTGATACTTGAATAATTATTATTTCTCTATAAATATTAACAACTACTGCAGTAGTATCATTTTTTTAGTGTAATTTTCAAAACTCGCTAAACTCGATTCATTTTAAGGGTTTCACCTGCAGCTAGTACTAGTGTACATAAATAAATTGCTACTCGCGTAATGAGTAGAGTTTAATTAGTTTGCATAACGAAAATAACACGTTTTTGTTTATTCAATAGACGACGCGCTGCTTCGTTATTTGGTTCGTGTCGTTACCGTTCGTTCTATTCGTATATTTTCAATATTGAGGATAAATATAATATGACTTTTATGTTTTGTCGAATCGTATTTAGATATAAATTCAGGACGGAAAATTATGTACCTATTCATATTATGCACGATTAGAGGGATTAGCGCCCAACAACCACTAAATTCCTCCATCCAAATTATGTGAAAGTTGGAATTAGTTTAATGCACTTTCATCAATCAAAATGAACATGTTTGCCCCCCCCCCCCAAATTTCTTTTATTCTAATTGTGCCATATAAATAATACGTCATAATAAGAAGAAAAAAGTCGTTTTTTGCTTCACTCGAAACGTCTTTTTTTAACGTTTTCGTATCATTATCTTATAAAATACTATTTCCAACTTGCAAAGTACATTAGGATTAGCTCTACAATATGCTATTTTATTTATTTTATGCTCTTTAATATCACAAATAACCATAACAGCTTTTTTTTTTTTACACTCGATAAACCGTGTATTTTATTCGTTTTTATTACAAATTCGATATCGCTTAAATTCCCCACTTGATAACTAGGTGAATTCTGTTCATATGTAAAATAACCTCAGTCGTAAACAGATCTATAACCATAGTACATCAGACTACTACAATTATTTTATCACTCTTAATCAATATTATTGATCATTTATGTAAACATAAATCATACAGATGATTACTTGATTTTTCAAGAACATTCTAAGTACTGTGACCTCTTAGTTTACAGCTGGTGCTCTTATATTTTATGCTTCGTAGTCTGCGGAAAAATAATTTACAGTGCAATAATTTCATTGGTGTGGGGGTATTATAACCCCTGAATTCGCGCGGCACTCCAATGAAAATCGGTATCCCTTTTCACATCAACATACATACGTACATATTACGACCGTGATTTGTTCTTCCCGCGTAAGTCCCAAATCTGAGTTCATGAAACACACACGTGCATTTTATACCTACCGCCTTGCGTGTTCGGTTTTTCAGCCATATCCCATGCATATACGTTTGAATTATACCGTGAAATGCTATCGTCTAAATACCGGCCGCTTTCGGTTATTGTATTAATAATAATTATCATGACATTCCACGGCGGCGGCGGCGCGCATTCGATTTGGAAACGATAAATATTTGCGTATTTTAATCGCACGGTGAAAATCTAATACCGTCAGACCATCATCATCATCATCATCATCATCATCATCAAACGGATTTAATTAAACCGACTGGCGTGTGCGGCGATGTACACAACATAATATATTATAATACTCGCGCATATTATATATATATATATACACATACATATCCTCATATATATTGTGTTTATAGGCTTTGTACTGCATAATGTTGATGATAAACTCATTATAATAGGGTGGCCAGATAAAAAATTTAAAACTCCGGGACAATAAATTTAAATTACTAATGACTTTTTATTTGTTAACCTAACCAAACAAAATCTTATTATTTGTCACCGATTTATTTATTACTATAAAATGTAAAATACTTAATGTTGAAATTAGAAAATATACTTTATTGTCAATAAAAACTAGTTTAAAGTACGAAATAGACTAAACCTTCGTGTTAACATTGGTGACTAATATTTTAGATTCTGAACAAAGTGAAGAAGCTAGTGTTTTTACAATGATGTTTATTTATTTATTTATTTTTTCTGTTAACACTTTTTCGTATAGAAATACTTGTCCAAAAGTTTCTATCAATAACTTTTTGAAACCCAAATCGACTCTAGATTGTACTTTAGAGAGGTCATTTTTTGAATTTCTCA